>NW_026467481.1:0-53015 GCF_026875155.1 Cherax quadricarinatus
TGTGCCATCTGGGCCCAGTGGCTTATTGTAGCCACTGGCCCAGTGGCTTATTGTAGCCACTGGGGCCCAGTGGCTTATTTTAGCCAGCTGTCCCAGAGGATTATTGTTAGTCAACTGCCCAGTGGCCTAATTGTAGCCAGCTGGCCCATTGCCCTTATTTGTAGCCAGCCTGGCCAGTGCTTATTGAAGCCAGCTGGCCCAGTGGCTTTATTATAGCCAGCTGGCCCCAGTGGAGTATTGTAGTCAAACTGGGCCCATGGCTAATTGTAGCCAGCGGGCCCAGTGGCTTATTGTTAGTCCAGCTGGCCCAGTGGCTTATTGTAGCCAGCGGCCCAGTGGCTTATTAATAGCCATGCTGGCCCCAGTGGATTATTGTAGCGTCAACTGGCCCAGTGGCTACTTGTAGCCCAGCTGGCCAGTGGCTTATTGTAGCCAGCATGGCCCAGTGGCTGTATTGTAGCCAGCAGGCGCCAGTGGCTATTTGTAGCCAGCTGTCCCAGTGGCTTATTTGTAGCCAGCTGGCCCATGGCTTATTGTAGTCCAGTTGGCCCAGTAGCTTACAGTAGCCAGCTGGGCCCCAGTGGCTTTATGGTAACCAGCTGGCCCAGTAGCTTATTATAGCCAGCTGGCACAGTGGCTTACAGGCCAGCTGGCACAGTGGCTTATAGCCAGCTGGTCCAGTGGCTTATTATAGCCATCTGGCCCAGTGGCTTATTGTAGCCAGCTGGCCCCGTGTCTTATTGTAGGCCCCACTGGCCCAGTGGCTTATTGTTATCGCCAAGCGGCACAGTGGCTTACGCGCTCCCCTGGAGTTGTACCACTCGCAACCTTCATATGTTCTCGGCAGCACAACGTAACTTGGTTTAGGCTGCTTTGTTAAGTAATTAATTTATTCAGTACAAGGTACACATAAATAGTTATCATAAATATCAACATAGCAGTATTGTAAATTACCGCAGGATACAACCCAAAAAATCAAAGTAAATCTTATTTCCCAGTGGGTCCTTGTAATAACTTACTAGTTTAAACCAATAAAATACTAGGAATAAGTGTAAAACAGAGAATACTTTACAATTAACATAAAGGAAGAATCATGATCATAGTATTATTATTATAATCAGAAACGAGCGCTAAGCACAAGGGCTATACCAGCGCTGTGTGAATCAAGCGTCTTAGTAATAGGTGCGAGTATGTTAGCTAACCAAGATATCAGCACACACAACTCCTTTCTGCGTTAAGGATGCGTTTTGGCTGTCCTTCTTGAACTGGCTCATGCTAAATACAAGGCTACAACACATGTATAGAAGTCTGTTCCATCTTTATTGCTGTACAATAAAATTGTATTCGAAGCCTAACCACAGACTGTGAGTGTTATGTTTACGTGCTAACTTATTTTTTTGTACAGACCAGCCTCCCAATGGCAATCAAGTCACTTCTCTGACTGTTTTAGGTATCTTTAGGTACAGGTACTTATGTATCTGTTTCCTATATAAACTATGACAAGCACTATTGCAGGAAATGTTAGCGATGACTTGAGAGTAAGTGTGCATCATGAACTCACTGTTGACAGTGTAAGCACTCCATGGGGCGAAGTAACTGCTCGCCCACAAGGAAGAACAGAGGGAACTTAGGTTATCCGTGCTCCTAGTCCGGAGTAAAACGCACTTCACCTGACACTCAGTAACGCTCTCACACACGCAAATACAATCAAAATTTCCTCACTATACAGCCCAATAATTTCACTTGATATAGATCTCTCGCCAGTTGACAATTACAATAGCCACAATATTTTCTTTATTAAAACATTTTCATTACGAGTTTAACTACGACAATACCTTAACATCTTTGTGTCTTGTTTATTCTTAATTTTCAGTTTTTAACAGAGTAGATTTAAATCAGGCAAAAAATTACTAGCGAACGAAAAATTCTGAAAATTATCTGAAACAGGACGTGGGGAACAACGGTTAAGTTTGTGGGTGCCACTGACCCCGTCCACAACTATGCCCCTATGGATGAGTACTGTGGATGAAACTATGGATGAGTACTGAAACAAGTCTATATATACTGCCATCAGGCTGATGCATCTTCAAGAAATGATGAATTGTTTCTCGACTTAATAATATAATCCTTATTTCTACAAGTACATGTACAAGGTAAACAGGACCATAGCCTGAACATCCATGACATACGACTGTATAGAAAGACCGCTTAGTTATGTTGAGCATTTCTGTGTAAATTAGGTCAGTTTTGTCCCCGGATGCCCACCACCAGTTACTAACACCCAGATACCTATTTCACTGATAGATGAACAGGGGAGCAGTAGGGTTAACTTAAGGAAGCACTCCTAAAGTTTCTATCCCGTACTGGAACGACCCCCAGACTTCAGTGTGTGAGCTGAGTGTGCTAGGTAATCGTGAGCTACACTGGAAGTTTACCATGGAGAGGAGTTCCGGGGGTCCAACGCCCTCGCGGCCCGTTCCATGTGACCAGACCTCCCTGTAGATCAGGGATTGATCAACCAGGCTGTTACTGCTGGCTGCACGCATTCCAAACGCACGAAACCACAGCCCGGCTGGTCAGGAGTACCGACTTTAGGTGCTTCTCCCTCTTACCAGTGCCTGCTTGAAAGACAGCCATGGGTCTATTGGTAAACCCCCTTATGTATGCTGGAGGGCAATTGAACAGTCTCGGGCCCCTGACACTTATTGTATTTGTTCACTTAACATGCCTAGCGACACCCCTGCTTTTTCATTGGGGGGATGTTGCATCGTCTGCCGAGTCTTCCTTTCGTTTTGAGTGATTTTTCGGTGTGCAAGTTCGGTACTAGTCCCCTCAGGAATTTCCAGTGTATAATAATTATGTATCTCCGTCCTCCCGCTCCCGCCTGCATTCCAGGGAGGAAGCAGGTTCAGGAACATCAAGCGCTCCCAAGTAACCTGATGTGTTTATATCTCCGTTTATGCACGCCGTGAAAGTTATCTGTACATTTTCAGTCCAGGCAATTTCAACATGGCCTTTTAAAAGTACTGTCAGGTGTGCACAATGTTCCAGCCTAGAAAGAACAAGCACCTGAAGAGTGTCATCATGGGCTTGACATCCCTAGTTTTTGAAGGTTTCTCATTAATCCATCCTGTCATATTTCTAGCAGATGCAATTTATACAATGTTATGGTCCTTGAAGAAGAGATCCCTCTGACATGATCACTCCCCAGATCTTTGACGTTGGTTTTTCGCTCTATTTTGAAGTTGGAAATTGTTTTATAACTCTGATGAAGTTTTTAATTTCCTCACGTTTACCATGTCTATTGAGTAACGTGAAGATTTCTGATGTTGAACATCATATTGTTTTCCCTGCAGCCACTGAAAGATTGGTTTAATGTCTGCTTTGTCAGTGTCTTCAATGAAATACAGTCATGCAGATTCGGGTGGTCATACTGAGCAAAATGAAAGACAGTGCGTGGAATTTATATCCTCTGTGCATGTTCTGATACACTGAGGATGAGAACACGATGGAGCGAGTAACAGTCCCCTTGCAGATCTGAGATTTTCAACCGTAGCCCCCTCAAGACTTTTGACTCTGTTGACTACTACACTTCGTGTTCTATTTGCAGGAAAATATAAAACCATCTACCAACTTTTTCCGGTTAATTCTTTGACACGCATTTGTGCGATATTAAGACCATGGTTCCACACTTGTCGAAGGTTTTGCGAAGTCTGCATATTTTCACATCTGCATTCTTTTTGTCTTTCTAGTGCATCCAGGAACTTGTCGTAGTGATCCAATAGTTGGGACAGACAGGACAACCGCTCTAAGCCACACTCCCGGGTTGAGTACTGATGGTATCTAGATGGGTGATTATCTTCCTTCTTAGAACCCTTTCAAAGATTTTTCATGATAGGAATGCTAGCGCTATCGGTCCTGGTAGATCTTATGCTATTGCTTTACTGCCCCCTTTGTGGAGTGGTGGCTTAAAAAATGTCTGCTGTTTAAAGTAACTGTGCAACGACCCCATTGTCCATGCTCCTCTCCATAGGATGGTAAAAGCCTTCGTTTGTGAGGGAAAAGTTTTCCAATAGATAGGAGTAGTGATATAGTAACGATAGTTTCCATTGGCCTGCTTACTATTTAAGGTAGGGTAAGTTCAAGCTCCAGATTTTTTCCCCACCTTTTTTCCCCTCCCCTGAAAGTGATAGTATTGACTGCCGGCTGCTTGTTAACATATGGACAGTCTAGCTCCCACTATCCCTTCCCCTCCCTCCTCCTCCGTCCCCCCCCCCCCCGAGAAGGGTGACGTGATAAAGCACCTCGACTCACAGCTCCCAACACTACTTTAAGTACATGCCTGCCTTGTATTCTAGTGGATTTATTGGTTTGAAAGCTTCACTTTTTGAACCAATAATAAACCTTAGTTCCTTTCAGACTGATTCTAGGTTGACTGTTGTACTAATCACCACCTCTTTTGGGTATTGTACTTGCCATGGAGAGTGGATTTTTAAGCAGTTGGGTAACCTGTCTATCTTTTCCAGCTTGGAGAAGATCAGAGAGGATCACCTGTCAATCAACGAAAAGAACAGGAGACGAACTAACGTCCTGGAGAAGTCCAAATTTGGATTTAATTACCTGTGCACCTGTATGAAATTGCAAGGACGTAGCCACCCCACATCAATGCAGCGGTAAAGATCCTGCTTTCCCGTCATCGGGATACTACACACGCGATTACTCCTGCGAAGAACTAGCCAGTGATAGGTCACCAACACCTGCGACCCCTCCCCCCCCCACATCAGCAACGGCTAAACGATTTTACAACAACAGTGTCACCAACAAACCAGACACCCCTATATATATAGCGTTGAATTCAGTTATCAATTTATATTTTTCATTTTCATTATCATTTAATGTAGGATTAATATTTCATATTTAAGTGTTTTAGATTTTTATATTTTACTATATAATAAAGTGTTTATGTTTTGTCTGTTATTATTTCTTTCTATCACTAATTTTCCTGAGGAGGAGCCCAGCCTATGTTAATACAGTCTGAAGTTTTTTTACAGGGCTTTGGAGTAAGCCTTCACAAGTGGCGACCTTTGCAGAACAACCTCGACAGAATCAAGATCAATTCCATCCTCGAATCTACCAATTGAGACTTCAACGCTGGCATACCAACAGATGGTGTAACCACCCAGCCAGAGGTAATCATTTCGCTATGGTAAGGACTACAGTAAATACAGGTATTTAAAAGATTTGGTGATTTGTTATAGTCCCCTCAATTTATTTGTAAGTCAAGTCCGGCAGGATATAATAGTTAATTCTGCACCTTTCTTGGTGAGCTTGAAACACTTGGAGGATTGAGACTCTAGACCCGAGATTTTCCAGTGACAACTGTTTCAATTGTGCTCTTTATTAGATCAAGGAACTGTCATAGGACACTCATGATTTGTTGGTGAGAAGATTGGATGGTCAAGTTGACCCCATTCGACTTACTGTGTGTCTCGTACCGGCAATAGAACTCCTTCGAGTTTCCCATTAATACATATTGTTTATTGATAGGGATCGAGCCCTCTGGGTTTATTTACAGTTTTAGTAGAGCAGGAATTGAACCCTAAACCCTCCGTTTTCTTTCTATTTGTTGATACCCGTGGTTTTCACACTTTCCCCTTGTATTTAAGTATTCTTGCAAGCATGGAATGATACCAGTTTTGGATGAAACGCTGAAGTAAGTTAGGAATAACAGGGAAAAATTTAGAACCTTTCATTAGTGCTAAGATCCAGGAAAAGAATTGAGAGAGAGAGAATTGAGAGAGAAGAGAGACAGAAAGAAAGAAAGACAAGAGGAAAGGATCGAGAAGAATCGAAAGAGAAGACAAAAAAAGAGTGTAATCGACTTGACGTGAGGAACGAAGCTTAAAGTAGTGAGGAACAAGTTAAATTAGAAGGGAACTGAGGAAAAGCAAAGGTTAGAGGAATATGAGTCAGGGAGAGAGAAAAGGATCTCGCGAGCTCGAGCAAGCTCTCCTTAATTGGGAGAATAAAAAGTTAACAAATCTCACACAGCAATCAGATGAAGGAGTAATGGAACAACGTGCATCAGTGGCACTATTTCCACTCCCTAATTTACTCCCTTCACAGAGGGGTAAGACATAACTTCATACATTATCAGGTTTGAAAATACACCACTACGCTCTGTGAATAGCATGCTGAACACCTGGGCTACTAGGTTAGGAATGTTATTTTCCAGGTACTGGCTTTTGAATATCTATGTCAACTTTGTCACAGAAAAACAATGAAATTATAACCTACGAAGAAGGCGATCCTAAAAGCAGTACAAAAAACCACAAATTCTTACAGGAAAGATTTCAGTAGCCACCTTACAGCCTGGCCAGAACATTCAAGCAGCTACATGTAACACCTCTTTCGTTTGTTCGACTTATGGATAGAGAGTTCAGGAATTGATCACAGTTATGAAATCTCTTAGAGACATCATGGTTGCTGACCAGTTTCACGACAGCAGCCTTCCCCCACCAGATAAGAAATTCATTAGAGAACTAACCTGATTAAAAGCGAGAAGTTGCTGAGGCTGCGACCTGTATGCTGAGCTCACAATTCCTATAAAGACCTAAAGGGATGAAAACCCTAAGGCAAGGGTTCAATCAGACCTTAAGAAATCAAAGCCTCTAGTGGAAGTAAATGATTTCATTATTCTGTTTGTCATTTGTGGGTGGTGTTTAAGGGACATAAACGTCCCAGATGTCTTCTAAGAAGGTCCAAAAAGTTGGAAGCTGTTTAAAAAGACGTAAAGACCAATGCACCCATTCTGTTCAGGACCATTAATGGACTAATGAATCTACATTTTAACGAACAACTGGGATGCACATGTACAGTAAATTTCTGAAAAGCTGTTCCTAATCTTAAGAAACTCATTCCTCTGCTATAACATTCAGACTACTTGGGCCGTACAGAACACTTTCCTACCATCCGTTGTCACATAGGTCCTACATGTGGTTCACAGGCTGGTCCTGAAGCCGTACTAAGCTCCCATTCACTTCTTGCTCCGTACTAATAGTAATGAAAAGGTGCATTCTTCCTTCCTGAGGATGACCTTTTCATCAACCCAAAGAATGGACACAGGTGTTTCAGATCCTCTTCCTGTAGAGTCGGAGAGCCCCTCGCAAGTTCGATGAGACAATGTCTCGTTAAGATTCTGTGGATTAAAAACCAGTGATGCCTACTCTCGAAAGCGAGGTAAAGGATCACCGGTTCACTTGTAGATGAAAGTGCAGAAAACACCTCCGATACCACAAATGTCTTGACTTGTGATTCCAACAAGCCCATGCTTCCCCATACTGTCCATCCTTTTGAAATTAGCTGACTTTAAGCCTTTAGACATATCCGAAGGACTCTTTTGTCAAATTTAAAGCGTAATTGCCCTTGCTCTTCAAATTGCCATAATGCCGCTAAACAAAATCAAGTGAATCCAAAGGAAACACTTTCATATAAAATATGAATATATAAAAGATAGCTTGTACTAGTCAGTATCAAATTAAAATCCAGATGAGAAGACTATTCCATCTCAGTTGTCCAAGTCAAATGCAGAGAGACTGACTTAAAATGGCCCATGACCTGCCAGTGGCCGAGACATTTCTCGCATCGTAAAACCTTAAATAAAATTATGGAAACCTATTTTTTGACCAAACTGTCCACAAGTCACTGACCTATTGTAGAACGGTAAAGTTTGTGCCAACTGGGTCAATCCCTCCCCGAGGTACAAGGCGAGTCCCTATGGTCAAAAATGGCCATGCTTTTTACGGTACCTTTGAAAAGAGTAGCTATTGACAATCGTGTGTCCTTTATCTTCCACTTTCATCTGGGACAAGATAATTAATAACATTAGTTTGATTATGCTTCGAGTTCCCTGAAGCCGTTCCCTTTTAAAGACCATAACTACTACAAGGTGGCTGAAGCCCTTTTGTCCATACATCTCAGAGTTAGATTTTTTAGATTTTGCCACCGAAGTGGCTAGTTTATTGTGCACCCCCATAACCAACCTGTGGTCGTAGCGCGAGAGCATATGGATACAGCAAAAGGCCTAGAGAACTAGGCCCCAAATGGTTATACAGGAATACTATGGATTTATATCTACAAATCAATGTATCACTTATCTGATACAAGCAAATTATATGAAAATTTTCTTAGAAATAACGGTATCTTATTTTCAATAATAAGATATCTTGACATGACACATAGGTAATTTAAACAGTCTGTCTCTGTATTCCGCATTAAGTGGACAATTAAGCACATAGTGTTCAAGAAGTGACCAATGCCTGATCACATAATTTACATTTAGTTTGAGTCATCATCTGTTGTGACTCCCAAACTGCCGAGACGTACTTGCAACCAAGCTAAGCGCCTGGCCACTACAACATCAGTCAGTCCAGTTCACAATATGCAATTTGCCTCCATAAACATACCTTAATCTACTTTCATGTTATCATAGTGGTTATAGATCTACTCAGGCTTCTAACCTTTGGGGGGGCAAAATTCCTATAACAGATCATTTTTCATATATATACTTCTCTCCTAATATTTTCCTGTTGCCTAATGCTAGACACAGTTATCCAAAGTTATATTCTACATTCCCTCCTTCTCGATACTCTTCTTGGCTAACTATCAACATTATCATGAAGGAGTAATCCAAGTGTGAGTATGGGATCCAAAGCAATTTTACATTATTGTCCTTTGTTCCCCCTAATTTTGAAGTATCTATACTGCTTCCCCAATGAGCATGATGTGGAGGTCATAATAAGGAGCAAGAGAGCCTTCATGATGACATAGAATCAGTAATGATGAAAGAGTCCAAGCTCATGTCATAGGTTAGCTTTAGCGCCATTAGATTGCAAAACAATATCAGATATTGCAGTGTAGACGCCCAGTTTGTTAATTCCTTATGCCTTACTCAACAAATTTATTATCGTTTCTTAACTAGGGGAGGTGGCAACAAGAGCAATGCAGCCCTGCGTAGTCGAGAAGCACTCCTGTTTAGACCATCAGTGTATATAACTTGTGATAACGTTACTACCAGCTAGGTGAGAAATTTCTTCTGGAGCAGTTGCTCTGAACAAGAGATTTAAGGAAGGGATTACTTAGCGAATGAGCTTCTTGGGAGGGACTTGTATGGTATGTGATATTAAAATGAACACCTCTTCCCGGAGGGGTGAAATGCTCTTGTTTGCCCTACAGTTATACAGATCAAGTAAGGTTATAAACTAGAATGTGCAATTGCACGATTTTCAACAATACCATTAGATCTGTGTGTATTTACCATCATCTCCGAGTTGGGCATCCCCCGGGAAATTTTGTCTGAACCGTGGACTCAATTCACATCTGACATAAAGCAACTTCCTACCGACTTGCTAGGAGTGAAGCCTGCTCTTCACCACACTCTATCATCCCAGCTGTAATGGGAGGATTGAGCCCACATTTCGATTCTCAAAATCCTTTTTAAGGAAACTTACTTTGCTGCCCTTAAACCCAAGGATGGCAGTCGATACCTACCCAGTGCTATGTTGCCGTGAGGGAAGTTTCCCAGTGACTCATAGGTGTTTTTCACCTATTTGAACTTCCTCTATGGTTAGACAAGGCCAGAGGTCCCACATGTCCAATCCTTCAAGTCTTATGGACTAATGAGGCGTAAATGCTTGAGGTTGTCTTCTTAAACCAGTTTCCCTTCCTTGACCTTAAGATTCCACAAAACTTGAGAGACCTACAGGAACATAGATTCGAAAAACCTAAGCTTGTCACTGGACCAGTACAAAACCTATTATGACTTCCAAACGGCCCAGAGGAGGAAGTTTTTTAAAGTAGGTGATGAAGTTCTTGTACTTTTGCCTATCAAGGTCAAATAAAATTATTAGTAGCAAGGAAGGACAATATAAAGTTATTATAAATTTGTGAGAAAGTGACTACCTCATAGAAGTCAAGGAAACCTTAAGCTTATCATATCAACATCCCCTTAAGAAATATTACCGAAAACTATTCGATTAACTGCCTTAATAACTTTGACTTAGTTATTCTCACACGAACTTGGAAAAAACACTGAAGAATGTAAAAGTGTGCGTATTGACCACCTTCGAAGCTAGACTATGATGAAGAACTACATGACATGGGGTGACTCTGGACCACATCGTGCGCAACCAACATTAATATTTAATAATCAGTTGGATGACCATAAGAGACATGGAACTACTTCAATGTTGTGAGTAAGCTTTCAGACGTCTTTACTGATATCCAGGGGTTACCTGCCCGGTAGTCCATAAGATTGGACTTATTGACGGACCATCCTATCAAACGGAAATAAGACCCAGTTCCAGTTCAACCTTAGGGATGCATTTGACCGAGAGGGAAGCAAATTATTAAAACTAAAGATCATTGAACTTCATTATCTGCATATTGCTCACCAGTAGTCATGTTAAAAAGGCGGATATTTCATATAGACTTGCTATTGAACTTCAGATGCCTTAATGCTATAAGCTCGGTGGGTGAATGACCTATGCCCCTTAATAGAATAGCGGATCTACACAAATTTTATGACTCATATCCTTCATTTCAGAGATTGTATAAAGCGCAGGCATATCATCAGGTAATGTTAGATCCGTTCATCTAACAGTACAAACCAGCTTTTTCCTACACACCAAGGACTGATGGCATTATAGAACTAATGCCCTTCCGTTGGTACTGCCTGTGCTACCAACGTGAGACTGATGAGAAAGGTCTTGGTAAATGCCAAATGTTTCAGTTTAATTTTGATAACATTTACGTAGTGACATCTACGTGTGGCGAAACATATCCAACATAAACATCAGTTTTGCGTAGTTACGCTCACATGGTCTCACTGCCCAAGCCGAAAGAAAATGCACTTCCTTGGGTAAAACAAGATAGATATCTTGGACAGATACTTCTAATAACTCTCTGCAGTCCTCTATCCAGTAAAGATCAAAGCTTTATTATAATTTCAAAATTCACTCCCCAAACCAAAGAAGCTCATATGCTACTTTCTTGGTTCTGTAAAATTTTTTATGCAACGTTTAATCCCCGTCCTTACTGATCTTAACGGCATCATATCAGACATCCTTAAAAAGTCTGTGAAGGAACCTCTTAAAACTTTTCCGACGTAAGCTCGGGAAAAGTTAATGAGATTAAAAAAGTACTTATCGAAGACCCATACTTATAATTCCAATAATAATAAAAACATTTTGTTTAGAACTCGATGCCACCAATACTGGCTTGGTGCGGAGTTTGCTACAATACCATGAGGAACTTCTTGCTACTGACTCCTCCCTTCCCTGTATGCTTCCTATGCGGAAACTCCCTTCCCGCAGAAACAAGATACTCCACAATAGAAAAGGAATGTTTAGACGCCCTAGTGTGGGTATCCCAAAAACATAAATTTTATTTCCTGGAAAAGAAAATACATTTTAGAATCGGACCAACAAACCCTTTATATACCTAGAAACTTTTAAGGGTAACAACAGTCGCCTCTTGAGGTGGAACATGGCACTCCAGGCTTTTTAAGTTTCCATATTGTGTTATCAATGTTCATCCAATTTTTCTCTGACTGGTTTAAGTCCGTGACAGTCAGTAGAAAGATTTGTTCCTACAACGTAGCTTCCACATGTTAGAACATTTTCACTCACCTATTCTCTATACTCTTGACTATAAGTCTGTTATGGAGAGGGGAGTGTGAGGGAAAAGTTCCAATAGATAAGGAGTAGCGATAAAGTAACGATAGTTTCAGATTGCCGGCATACTAGTTAGAGTAGGTGTAATTCCAAGCTCCCGTTTTTTTCCCGCCTTTTTCCCCCTCCCTGAAAGTGATAGTTTTGACTGCCGGCTGCTTGTACAACAAAGGGTCAGTCTCAGCTCCCGCTATCCCTTACCCCTCCCTCTTCCCCCCCCCCAGCGAAAAGTGACGTGTGGGGCCTCGTGGTCAAACAAATCAACGCGACTCTCATCTCCTAACACTTACCTGTAAGTACATGCCTGCCTTGTATTCTAGTGGATTTTATTGGATGAAAGCTTCACTTTTGACCATAAATAAACTTAGTTCCTTTCAGTCTTGCTCAAGGTTGACTGTTGTAATAATCACCACATCATTTTGGGTATTGTACTTGCCATGGAGAGTGAATTTTAAGCAGGTGGGTAACCTATCTTTTCACTAATATGACAGAGAGGTCACCTGTCAATCAAACGGAAATGAACAGGAGTCGGACTAAACGTCCCTGGAGACATCCCATTTTTAGGATTTAAATTACCTGTGCACCTGTTATAAATGAAGGACGTCAAACCCCACTCATTGCAGCGGTAAAGAACCTGCTTTCCTGTCAACGGGAAATACACACACGGCAAAACTTTGCAAAGAACTAGCCAGTGGTGGTCACCACACCTGCGACCCCCCCCACCACATCAGCAACGGCTACGATTTCAACTAAACATGTCACCAACACCAACACCTCAAATATAATTACGTTGAATTCAGTCATCATTTATATTTTTCATTTTCTTTAATGTAGGATTAATATTTCATATTTAAGTGTTTTTATATTTATATTTTTGCTGTATAATAAAGTTGTTTATGATGTTTTGTCTGTTATTAATTACTTTTACTATTCACTAAATTTCCTGAGGAGGGAGCCAGCCTTGGTAATACTGTCTGAAGTTGTAGCAGGGGCTGAGTAGCCTTCACACACGTGATAGGGGCGTCTTGCAGTTCTAGAGTTCCATGAGTCCTGGCCCTGGGCAGAGTGCAAGGCCATGTCATTTATCGCTTGTTCGAAGTCAATTGCGTCACGATAAACATCAGATAGGCTTGTGTTTAAGCAACATTCTGGCTGTGGCCTAAATATAAAATAAATTTAGAACTCGACTCTCAGTCTGGTAGGCGATTTGCTAAAAACTGATCCATTACTTTGCTGACATCTGTGTTAAAGGACCCATTCTTGTTTTAGTAGGGGCCCAATGCTGGATGTTGTTCTCGACTTTTTAATTTAGCATAATAAAAGAAATACTCCTGGGTTTCATACGAGTTCATTTATGGCTATTATAGTGTTCTTCCCGCGATTCCTGACTCCTATAAATCTTCCTTTAGCCTTAGTTCGATGGTTGCTATTTCACTGACCATTGTCTCCCTCACGCATTTCAGATATATTGGCCTTTTTTACCACTCTGTTTCTTTTTTTTTCCTTCCCTGTAAAGGACGCCTGTCTCTTTCTAATTTACATACTCCTCCTTTTCTTAAAGGAATACGCCTTTGAGCAGTACATCGATGCCACCGTGTTAATTTGTTTAAAAGGTATAAACTCGGTCTGTGGTACTTAGACTATCTCCAGCTTATTGTCTTTTAGGGATTGGTTTATCTTGGTCTCACTTATGTTCTTCTCGATTATGTCGATCTGAGTATATTGTTTTTGATATGATGACATTTCGTATCATATCATCATTGTTAGTGAATATGAGGTCTAGTGTATCTACTCCAGTCTAGTAGCTCTATTATTTGCTGGTTTAAGGTGAAATTTGCACAGAGATTTAGAAAAGCTCGTGTGTGTGTGTGAGTTGTCACTGAGCTGCCTCCTGGTGTTACCACGTAACACATTATTTGCTATATTCCTCCCTTAAGTTGAAATCCCCCAGGAGCAAGATTTTTGGGGCAGGAGCCTGGAAAGTATTTTCCAGACAGTGGTCAATTATCAACAGCTGTTCCTGGAATTGCTGCTCGGTCGATTGCATCTGGAGCTTGTATACAACCACAAGGACCTTTTCCAATTCTACTTCCTCCAATTTTTTATATTTTATTTTTGCTAAGACTCGAGAACCGCCACATTCCTATAGTCTTCAATTTTCACATCTATGTACGTTATTCCTTGCAACAATGACATTTTTCAAGTGCCCTTTGACCTGAGACTCAACTTTATCCTCAATCTTCCCAAAATCCTTAGAGTAAATCGGAGGTGACGACAGAGAGCAAAATTAAAATATTTTGATGCAGTATTGACCATTATTTTGGGGTAAAATTGTGTGAAATTTTATTACCAGTGACAAATCACAACCAATATTTCACTGTATAATTTCCTGAAAGAAGTCGTCAGTGTTTTAATGTCTGATGCATCTTAGGAACCAGGAATAAAACTTCATTTTTAGTATTGAGTCAGGGTAATTTGTCCAAGGTAGTATAAGATTTGTTGGGGTTTTTTAACCTCGAGTGGTTAACCATTCAGTTAACTCAAGAAAGTATGTGGGACATCGAGACTGTCTTATTTTTATTTGGGTCCTGCAGTCTTGATTCCCCAGGATGGCACTCACACACAGGTGACTAACACTTCAGGAACCTACTTGTCTGTTTAATGAACAGGAATAGGTGATAAAAGCGAATAGCACCCAGGTTAAAGGCGCTACTTACTGCTAGGTGAACAGTGACAGAAGGAGTAAAGTGACTAACATCCAATAACCCTTACTTACTGCCTAGGTGAACAGTGACCACTAGGAATAAAAGAAACACACCCCTTGTTCACACCCCGATCGGGAAACGAACCACGGACTCTCACGTGTAAGGGATGAGCGTTTTGCCAAGCCACGGGACAATCCGTACTGGACTCTTGCTCTATAGTTTACGGTTACGGCCATTTTTGAAGATTTGAAGCCGATCTAGTAAGCCATTAGCAAGTAATAAGCAACAATTTTGGAGATATAAAATGAAATTGTTGCTGAGAATGTGCCAGATATAGGAACGCCTATCTGAGATACACTTAAATGGCGAATTTGAAGCACTTTCAGTTTCCTTTTCTTATCTAACTTTTGTTTATGTTCTCTACAATACTGTGAAAAAAAATATTTGAATTAGATAAATTAGAAAGATATCCATTGATAAAATAGCTTAAATAATCATAATCTCTGTGAAAAAAAATAATTGATTTAGATTTTTGAAAGATAATTCCACTGAAAAAAATTGTTTAAATAATCAAATCCCTGTGAGAAAAATATTAGATTTAGATTTTGAAAGATAATCCACTAATTAATTGTTTAAATAATCACAATCCAGTGGAAAAATATTGATTTAGATTTAAAAAAAGATAAATCCACTGATAAAATTGATTAAGATAACAACAAACCTGTGAGAAAAAATATATGATTTAGGATTTTTTAAAGATAAGTCCCAATGGTAAAATTGCTTAAATAATTAGTAATTGCACTACAAACAGCCAAAATACTTACAATTTAAATACATTAGTATTTAGCAGTTAGAAGCCCATCAGATAAGGTATTCTTTTACGTGTTGGGTCTCTCACAATGACCAGCAGGTGGCAATCGTGGTTAAAGATAATTTGGGATAGGGACTGCATGTGTCAAGCACATAAAGAATCTCTACAGGTTATAAATGTTTCTTAAGACAGCTCTAAAACCATTCCATGTTTGGATTATGGTCAGTCTGACTGAGCTTGTTAAATCCTGCATAACACCTAGGGATTTTCAGTTTATTCACGGCGTCGCTTTTTCATTCTTGCCGCCTGGGAGCCTCTGTATTGAGGCTGGTGACTCTTCCTCAGATTCTCTGCCATGAAAAGCTAGTCTTGAACTACCTTTTTTAAAGCATATGCTATATTCTTAGCGGGAGAAAGGGTCCCCTTTGTCTTGTGAAGCTTCCTTGCAATTCTTGCATTAACTTGTTTTCGTTTGTGTACTGTTTCTTCTGTCTTGATGTGTCAGCGGTCAAAGAATTAGCTTTCATCTTCCCCTGCCCTCTTTGACATTGTCTTGTGGGTTCGCTTTAAGGCATGTGAATGGGGAACTCTAAGTGTCCAAGCTCCGGTTATTAACTATGGATTAATATTTGGACAAGAATTGGTTCACGTTTCAACTTTAAGAACTGATTCTTAAGGTTTTACGGCTGAGGTCATTGGTACAAGTGCGTCATATCCACCTTACCCGCTAAGCCTCTGAGTATTGCGTGGGGCTGTTTTACCAAGCACCCATGGCTTGTTGTAGTGGTTTTTAGAATTCTTCAGGTTCAAGTGTTGAAGAAGGAGATTCCTACGTCTTTTCAGGAGGAAAATAGTAAGCTGAAGCTTCGCAATAGAAGAGTATTGGTGGAGCGAGTGTGTTAAAGATTTAGACTGGTAAGAATGAATGTCGCCAGCATCAGTGATAGTGCAAGCCGCTTAAGGTGGGCAAGTGTGTTTCAACAGTTTCCAGAAGAAGGAAATGAGGAGAGTTTAAATAGAGAAGAATGTGAGTAAGGAAATCGAGATACTTCTGTTTCTCCCAAGACGGAGTGTTACATCAGTGGTTAAGTGAGGGAGAAGGTACCACAGATTCCGCTTGCATAATCAAGGTAAGAATATGTGCCATCTGGGCCCAGTGGCTTATTGTAGCCACTGGCCCAGTGGCTTATTGTAGCCACTGGGGCCCAGTGGCTTATTTTAGCCAGCTGTCCCAGAGGATTATTGTTAGTCAACTGCCCAGTGGCCTAATTGTAGCCAGCTGGCCCATTGCCCTTATTTGTAGCCAGCCTGGCCAGTGCTTATTGAAGCCAGCTGGCCCAGTGGCTTTATTATAGCCAGCTGGCCCCAGTGGAGTATTGTAGTCAAACTGGGCCCATGGCTAATTGTAGCCAGCGGGCCCAGTGGCTTATTGTTAGTCCAGCTGGCCCAGTGGCTTATTGTAGCCAGCGGCCCAGTGGCTTATTAATAGCCATGCTGGCCCCAGTGGATTATTGTAGCGTCAACTGGCCCAGTGGCTACTTGTAGCCCAGCTGGCCAGTGGCTTATTGTAGCCAGCATGGCCCAGTGGCTGTATTGTAGCCAGCAGGCGCCAGTGGCTATTTGTAGCCAGCTGTCCCAGTGGCTTATTTGTAGCCAGCTGGCCCATGGCTTATTGTAGTCCAGTTGGCCCAGTAGCTTACAGTAGCCAGCTGGGCCCCAGTGGCTTTATGGTAACCAGCTGGCCCAGTAGCTTATTATAGCCAGCTGGCACAGTGGCTTACAGGCCAGCTGGCACAGTGGCTTATAGCCAGCTGGTCCAGTGGCTTATTATAGCCATCTGGCCCAGTGGCTTATTGTAGCCAGCTGGCCCCGTGTCTTATTGTAGGCCCCACTGGCCCAGTGGCTTATTGTTATCGCCAAGCGGCACAGTGGCTTACGCGCTCCCCTGGAGTTGTACCACTCGCAACCTTCATATGTTCTCGGCAGCACAACGTAACTTGGTTTAGGCTGCTTTGTTAAGTAATTAATTTATTCAGTACAAGGTACACATAAATAGTTATCATAAATATCAACATAGCAGTATTGTAAATTACCGCAGGATACAACCCAAAAAATCAAAGTAAATCTTATTTCCCAGTGGGTCCTTGTAATAACTTACTAGTTTAAACCAATAAAATACTAGGAATAAGTGTAAAACAGAGAATACTTTACAATTAACATAAAGGAAGAATCATGATCATAGTATTATTATTATAATCAGAAACGAGCGCTAAGCACAAGGGCTATACCAGCGCTGTGTGAATCAAGCGTCTTAGTAATAGGTGCGAGTATGTTAGCTAACCAAGATATCAGCACACACAACTCCTTTCTGCGTTAAGGATGCGTTTTGGCTGTCCTTCTTGAACTGGCTCATGCTAAATACAAGGCTACAACACATGTATAGAAGTCTGTTCCATCTTTATTGCTGTACAATAAAATTGTATTCGAAGCCTAACCACAGACTGTGAGTGTTATGTTTACGTGCTAACTTATTTTTTTGTACAGACCAGCCTCCCAATGGCAATCAAGTCACTTCTCTGACTGTTTTAGGTATCTTTAGGTACAGGTACTTATGTATCTGTTTCCTATATAAACTATGACAAGCACTATTGCAGGAAATGTTAGCGATGACTTGAGAGTAAGTGTGCATCATGAACTCACTGTTGACAGTGTAAGCACTCCATGGGGCGAAGTAACTGCTCGCCCACAAGGAAGAACAGAGGGAACTTAGGTTATCCGTGCTCCTAGTCCGGAGTAAAACGCACTTCACCTGACACTCAGTAACGCTCTCACACACGCAAATACAATCAAAATTTCCTCACTATACAGCCCAATAATTTCACTTGATATAGATCTCTCGCCAGTTGACAATTACAATAGCCACAATATTTTCTTTATTAAAACATTTTCATTACGAGTTTAACTACGACAATACCTTAACATCTTTGTGTCTTGTTTATTCTTAATTTTCAGTTTTTAACAGAGTAGATTTAAATCAGGCAAAAAATTACTAGCGAACGAAAAATTCTGAAAATTATCTGAAACAGGACGTGGGGAACAACGGTTAAGTTTGTGGGTGCCACTGACCCCGTCCACAACTATGCCCCTATGGATGAGTACTGTGGATGAAACTATGGATGAGTACTGAAACAAGTCTATATATACTGCCATCAGGCTGATGCATCTTCAAGAAATGATGAATTGTTTCTCGACTTAATAATATAATCCTTATTTCTACAAGTACATGTACAAGGTAAACAGGACCATAGCCTGAACATCCATGACATACGACTGTATAGAAAGACCGCTTAGTTATGTTGAGCATTTCTGTGTAAATTAGGTCAGTTTTGTCCCCGGATGCCCACCACCAGTTACTAACACCCAGATACCTATTTCACTGATAGATGAACAGGGGAGCAGTAGGGTTAACTTAAGGAAGCACTCCTAAAGTTTCTATCCCGTACTGGAACGACCCCCAGACTTCAGTGTGTGAGCTGAGTGTGCTAGGTAATCGTGAGCTACACTGGAAGTTTACCATGGAGAGGAGTTCCGGGGGTCCAACGCCCTCGCGGCCCGTTCCATGTGACCAGACCTCCCTGTAGATCAGGGATTGATCAACCAGGCTGTTACTGCTGGCTGCACGCATTCCAAACGCACGAAACCACAGCCCGGCTGGTCAGGAGTACCGACTTTAGGTGCTTCTCCCTCTTACCAGTGCCTGCTTGAAAGACAGCCATGGGTCTATTGGTAAACCCCCTTATGTATGCTGGAGGGCAATTGAACAGTCTCGGGCCCCTGACACTTATTGTATTTGTTCACTTAACATGCCTAGCGACACCCCTGCTTTTTCATTGGGGGGATGTTGCATCGTCTGCCGAGTCTTCCTTTCGTTTTGAGTGATTTTTCGGTGTGCAAGTTCGGTACTAGTCCCCTCAGGAATTTCCAGTGTATAATAATTATGTATCTCCGTCCTCCCGCTCCCGCCTGCATTCCAGGGAGGAAGCAGGTTCAGGAACATCAAGCGCTCCCAAGTAACCTGATGTGTTTATATCTCCGTTTATGCACGCCGTGAAAGTTATCTGTACATTTTCAGTCCAGGCAATTTCAACATGGCCTTTTAAAAGTACTGTCAGGTGTGCACAATGTTCCAGCCTAGAAAGAACAAGCACCTGAAGAGTGTCATCATGGGCTTGACATCCCTAGTTTTTGAAGGTTTCTCATTAATCCATCCTGTCATATTTCTAGCAGATGCAATTTATACAATGTTATGGTCCTTGAAGAAGAGATCCCTCTGACATGATCACTCCCCAGATCTTTGACGTTGGTTTTTCGCTCTATTTTGAAGTTGGAAATTGTTTTATAACTCTGATGAAGTTTTTAATTTCCTCACGTTTACCATGTCTATTGAGTAACGTGAAGATTTCTGATGTTGAACATCATATTGTTTTCCCTGCAGCCACTGAAAGATTGGTTTAATGTCTGCTTTGTCAGTGTCTTCAATGAAATACAGTCATGCAGATTCGGGTGGTCATACTGAGCAAAATGAAAGACAGTGCGTGGAATTTATATCCTCTGTGCATGTTCTGATACACTGAGGATGAGAACACGATGGAGCGAGTAACAGTCCCCTTGCAGATCTGAGATTTTCAACCGTAGCCCCCTCAAGACTTTTGACTCTGTTGACTACTACACTTCGTGTTCTATTTGCAGGAAAATATAAAACCATCTACCAACTTTTTCCGGTTAATTCTTTGACACGCATTTGTGCGATATTAAGACCATGGTTCCACACTTGTCGAAGGTTTTGCGAAGTCTGCATATTTTCACATCTGCATTCTTTTTGTCTTTCTAGTGCATCCAGGAACTTGTCGTAGTGATCCAATAGTTGGGACAGACAGGACAACCGCTCTAAGCCACACTCCCGGGTTGAGTACTGATGGTATCTAGATGGGTGATTATCTTCCTTCTTAGAACCCTTTCAAAGATTTTTCATGATAGGAATGCTAGCGCTATCGGTCCTGGTAGATCTTATGCTATTGCTTTACTGCCCCCTTTGTGGAGTGGTGGCTTAAAAAATGTCTGCTGTTTAAAGTAACTGTGCAACGACCCCATTGTCCATGCTCCTCTCCATAGGATGGTAAAAGCCTTCGTTTGTGAGGGAAAAGTTTTCCAATAGATAGGAGTAGTGATATAGTAACGATAGTTTCCATTGGCCTGCTTACTATTTAAGGTAGGGTAAGTTCAAGCTCCAGATTTTTTCCCCACCTTTTTTCCCCTCCCCTGAAAGTGATAGTATTGACTGCCGGCTGCTTGTTAACATATGGACAGTCTAGCTCCCACTATCCCTTCCCCTCCCTCCTCCTCCGTCCCCCCCCCCCCCGAGAAGGGTGACGTGATAAAGCACCTCGACTCACAGCTCCCAACACTACTTTAAGTACATGCCTGCCTTGTATTCTAGTGGATTTATTGGTTTGAAAGCTTCACTTTTTGAACCAATAATAAACCTTAGTTCCTTTCAGACTGATTCTAGGTTGACTGTTGTACTAATCACCACCTCTTTTGGGTATTGTACTTGCCATGGAGAGTGGATTTTTAAGCAGTTGGGTAACCTGTCTATCTTTTCCAGCTTGGAGAAGATCAGAGAGGATCACCTGTCAATCAACGAAAAGAACAGGAGACGAACTAACGTCCTGGAGAAGTCCAAATTTGGATTTAATTACCTGTGCACCTGTATGAAATTGCAAGGACGTAGCCACCCCACATCAATGCAGCGGTAAAGATCCTGCTTTCCCGTCATCGGGATACTACACACGCGATTACTCCTGCGAAGAACTAGCCAGTGATAGGTCACCAACACCTGCGACCCCTCCCCCCCCCACATCAGCAACGGCTAAACGATTTTACAACAACAGTGTCACCAACAAACCAGACACCCCTATATATATAGCGTTGAATTCAGTTATCAATTTATATTTTTCATTTTCATTATCATTTAATGTAGGATTAATATTTCATATTTAAGTGTTTTAGATTTTTATATTTTACTATATAATAAAGTGTTTATGTTTTGTCTGTTATTATTTCTTTCTATCACTAATTTTCCTGAGGAGGAGCCCAGCCTATGTTAATACAGTCTGAAGTTTTTTTACAGGGCTTTGGAGTAAGCCTTCACAAGTGGCGACCTTTGCAGAACAACCTCGACAGAATCAAGATCAATTCCATCCTCGAATCTACCAATTGAGACTTCAACGCTGGCATACCAACAGATGGTGTAACCACCCAGCCAGAGGTAATCATTTCGCTATGGTAAGGACTACAGTAAATACAGGTATTTAAAAGATTTGGTGATTTGTTATAGTCCCCTCAATTTATTTGTAAGTCAAGTCCGGCAGGATATAATAGTTAATTCTGCACCTTTCTTGGTGAGCTTGAAACACTTGGAGGATTGAGACTCTAGACCCGAGATTTTCCAGTGACAACTGTTTCAATTGTGCTCTTTATTAGATCAAGGAACTGTCATAGGACACTCATGATTTGTTGGTGAGAAGATTGGATGGTCAAGTTGACCCCATTCGACTTACTGTGTGTCTCGTACCGGCAATAGAACTCCTTCGAGTTTCCCATTAATACATATTGTTTATTGATAGGGATCGAGCCCTCTGGGTTTATTTACAGTTTTAGTAGAGCAGGAATTGAACCCTAAACCCTCCGTTTTCTTTCTATTTGTTGATACCCGTGGTTTTCACACTTTCCCCTTGTATTTAAGTATTCTTGCAAGCATGGAATGATACCAGTTTTGGATGAAACGCTGAAGTAAGTTAGGAATAACAGGGAAAAATTTAGAACCTTTCATTAGTGCTAAGATCCAGGAAAAGAATTGAGAGAGAGAGAATTGAGAGAGAAGAGAGACAGAAAGAAAGAAAGACAAGAGGAAAGGATCGAGAAGAATCGAAAGAGAAGACAAAAAAAGAGTGTAATCGACTTGACGTGAGGAACGAAGCTTAAAGTAGTGAGGAACAAGTTAAATTAGAAGGGAACTGAGGAAAAGCAAAGGTTAGAGGAATATGAGTCAGGGAGAGAGAAAAGGATCTCGCGAGCTCGAGCAAGCTCTCCTTAATTGGGAGAATAAAAAGTTAACAAATCTCACACAGCAATCAGATGAAGGAGTAATGGAACAACGTGCATCAGTGGCACTATTTCCACTCCCTAATTTACTCCCTTCACAGAGGGGTAAGACATAACTTCATACATTATCAGGTTTGAAAATACACCACTACGCTCTGTGAATAGCATGCTGAACACCTGGGCTACTAGGTTAGGAATGTTATTTTCCAGGTACTGGCTTTTGAATATCTATGTCAACTTTGTCACAGAAAAACAATGAAATTATAACCTACGAAGAAGGCGATCCTAAAAGCAGTACAAAAAACCACAAATTCTTACAGGAAAGATTTCAGTAGCCACCTTACAGCCTGGCCAGAACATTCAAGCAGCTACATGTAACACCTCTTTCGTTTGTTCGACTTATGGATAGAGAGTTCAGGAATTGATCACAGTTATGAAATCTCTTAGAGACATCATGGTTGCTGACCAGTTTCACGACAGCAGCCTTCCCCCACCAGATAAGAAATTCATTAGAGAACTAACCTGATTAAAAGCGAGAAGTTGCTGAGGCTGCGACCTGTATGCTGAGCTCACAATTCCTATAAAGACCTAAAGGGATGAAAACCCTAAGGCAAGGGTTCAATCAGACCTTAAGAAATCAAAGCCTCTAGTGGAAGTAAATGATTTCATTATTCTGTTTGTCATTTGTGGGTGGTGTTTAAGGGACATAAACGTCCCAGATGTCTTCTAAGAAGGTCCAAAAAGTTGGAAGCTGTTTAAAAAGACGTAAAGACCAATGCACCCATTCTGTTCAGGACCATTAATGGACTAATGAATCTACATTTTAACGAACAACTGGGATGCACATGTACAGTAAATTTCTGAAAAGCTGTTCCTAATCTTAAGAAACTCATTCCTCTGCTATAACATTCAGACTACTTGGGCCGTACAGAACACTTTCCTACCATCCGTTGTCACATAGGTCCTACATGTGGTTCACAGGCTGGTCCTGAAGCCGTACTAAGCTCCCATTCACTTCTTGCTCCGTACTAATAGTAATGAAAAGGTGCATTCTTCCTTCCTGAGGATGACCTTTTCATCAACCCAAAGAATGGACACAGGTGTTTCAGATCCTCTTCCTGTAGAGTCGGAGAGCCCCTCGCAAGTTCGATGAGACAATGTCTCGTTAAGATTCTGTGGATTAAAAACCAGTGATGCCTACTCTCGAAAGCGAGGTAAAGGATCACCGGTTCACTTGTAGATGAAAGTGCAGAAAACACCTCCGATACCACAAATGTCTTGACTTGTGATTCCAACAAGCCCATGCTTCCCCATACTGTCCATCCTTTTGAAATTAGCTGACTTTAAGCCTTTAGACATATCCGAAGGACTCTTTTGTCAAATTTAAAGCGTAATTGCCCTTGCTCTTCAAATTGCCATAATGCCGCTAAACAAAATCAAGTGAATCCAAAGGAAACACTTTCATATAAAATATGAATATATAAAAGATAGCTTGTACTAGTCAGTATCAAATTAAAATCCAGATGAGAAGACTATTCCATCTCAGTTGTCCAAGTCAAATGCAGAGAGACTGACTTAAAATGGCCCATGACCTGCCAGTGGCCGAGACATTTCTCGCATCGTAAAACCTTAAATAAAATTATGGAAACCTATTTTTTGACCAAACTGTCCACAAGTCACTGACCTATTGTAGAACGGTAAAGTTTGTGCCAACTGGGTCAATCCCTCCCCGAGGTACAAGGCGAGTCCCTATGGTCAAAAATGGCCATGCTTTTTACGGTACCTTTGAAAAGAGTAGCTATTGACAATCGTGTGTCCTTTATCTTCCACTTTCATCTGGGACAAGATAATTAATAACATTAGTTTGATTATGCTTCGAGTTCCCTGAAGCCGTTCCCTTTTAAAGACCATAACTACTACAAGGTGGCTGAAGCCCTTTTGTCCATACATCTCAGAGTTAGATTTTTTAGATTTTGCCACCGAAGTGGCTAGTTTATTGTGCACCCCCATAACCAACCTGTGGTCGTAGCGCGAGAGCATATGGATACAGCAAAAGGCCTAGAGAACTAGGCCCCAAATGGTTATACAGGAATACTATGGATTTATATCTACAAATCAATGTATCACTTATCTGATACAAGCAAATTATATGAAAATTTTCTTAGAAATAACGGTATCTTATTTTCAATAATAAGATATCTTGACATGACACATAGGTAATTTAAACAGTCTGTCTCTGTATTCCGCATTAAGTGGACAATTAAGCACATAGTGTTCAAGAAGTGACCAATGCCTGATCACATAATTTACATTTAGTTTGAGTCATCATCTGTTGTGACTCCCAAACTGCCGAGACGTACTTGCAACCAAGCTAAGCGCCTGGCCACTACAACATCAGTCAGTCCAGTTCACAATATGCAATTTGCCTCCATAAACATACCTTAATCTACTTTCATGTTATCATAGTGGTTATAGATCTACTCAGGCTTCTAACCTTTGGGGGGGCAAAATTCCTATAACAGATCATTTTTCATATATATACTTCTCTCCTAATATTTTCCTGTTGCCTAATGCTAGACACAGTTATCCAAAGTTATATTCTACATTCCCTCCTTCTCGATACTCTTCTTGGCTAACTATCAACATTATCATGAAGGAGTAATCCAAGTGTGAGTATGGGATCCAAAGCAATTTTACATTATTGTCCTTTGTTCCCCCTAATTTTGAAGTATCTATACTGCTTCCCCAATGAGCATGATGTGGAGGTCATAATAAGGAGCAAGAGAGCCTTCATGATGACATAGAATCAGTAATGATGAAAGAGTCCAAGCTCATGTCATAGGTTAGCTTTAGCGCCATTAGATTGCAAAACAATATCAGATATTGCAGTGTAGACGCCCAGTTTGTTAATTCCTTATGCCTTACTCAACAAATTTATTATCGTTTCTTAACTAGGGGAGGTGGCAACAAGAGCAATGCAGCCCTGCGTAGTCGAGAAGCACTCCTGTTTAGACCATCAGTGTATATAACTTGTGATAACGTTACTACCAGCTAGGTGAGAAATTTCTTCTGGAGCAGTTGCTCTGAACAAGAGATTTAAGGAAGGGATTACTTAGCGAATGAGCTTCTTGGGAGGGACTTGTATGGTATGTGATATTAAAATGAACACCTCTTCCCGGAGGGGTGAAATGCTCTTGTTTGCCCTACAGTTATACAGATCAAGTAAGGTTATAAACTAGAATGTGCAATTGCACGATTTTCAACAATACCATTAGATCTGTGTGTATTTACCATCATCTCCGAGTTGGGCATCCCCCGGGAAATTTTGTCTGAACCGTGGACTCAATTCACATCTGACATAAAGCAACTTCCTACCGACTTGCTAGGAGTGAAGCCTGCTCTTCACCACACTCTATCATCCCAGCTGTAATGGGAGGATTGAGCCCACATTTCGATTCTCAAAATCCTTTTTAAGGAAACTTACTTTGCTGCCCTTAAACCCAAGGATGGCAGTCGATACCTACCCAGTGCTATGTTGCCGTGAGGGAAGTTTCCCAGTGACTCATAGGTGTTTTTCACCTATTTGAACTTCCTCTATGGTTAGACAAGGCCAGAGGTCCCACATGTCCAATCCTTCAAGTCTTATGGACTAATGAGGCGTAAATGCTTGAGGTTGTCTTCTTAAACCAGTTTCCCTTCCTTGACCTTAAGATTCCACAAAACTTGAGAGACCTACAGGAACATAGATTCGAAAAACCTAAGCTTGTCACTGGACCAGTACAAAACCTATTATGACTTCCAAACGGCCCAGAGGAGGAAGTTTTTTAAAGTAGGTGATGAAGTTCTTGTACTTTTGCCTATCAAGGTCAAATAAAATTATTAGTAGCAAGGAAGGACAATATAAAGTTATTATAAATTTGTGAGAAAGTGACTACCTCATAGAAGTCAAGGAAACCTTAAGCTTATCATATCAACATCCCCTTAAGAAATATTACCGAAAACTATTCGATTAACTGCCTTAATAACTTTGACTTAGTTATTCTCACACGAACTTGGAAAAAACACTGAAGAATGTAAAAGTGTGCGTATTGACCACCTTCGAAGCTAGACTATGATGAAGAACTACATGACATGGGGTGACTCTGGACCACATCGTGCGCAACCAACATTAATATTTAATAATCAGTTGGATGACCATAAGAGACATGGAACTACTTCAATGTTGTGAGTAAGCTTTCAGACGTCTTTACTGATATCCAGGGGTTACCTGCCCGGTAGTCCATAAGATTGGACTTATTGACGGACCATCCTATCAAACGGAAATAAGACCCAGTTCCAGTTCAACCTTAGGGATGCATTTGACCGAGAGGGAAGCAAATTATTAAAACTAAAGATCATTGAACTTCATTATCTGCATATTGCTCACCAGTAGTCATGTTAAAAAGGCGGATATTTCATATAGACTTGCTATTGAACTTCAGATGCCTTAATGCTATAAGCTCGGTGGGTGAATGACCTATGCCCCTTAATAGAATAGCGGATCTACACAAATTTTATGACTCATATCCTTCATTTCAGAGATTGTATAAAGCGCAGGCATATCATCAGGTAATGTTAGATCCGTTCATCTAACAGTACAAACCAGCTTTTTCCTACACACCAAGGACTGATGGCATTATAGAACTAATGCCCTTCCGTTGGTACTGCCTGTGCTACCAACGTGAGACTGATGAGAAAGGTCTTGGTAAATGCCAAATGTTTCAGTTTAATTTTGATAACATTTACGTAGTGACATCTACGTGTGGCGAAACATATCCAACATAAACATCAGTTTTGCGTAGTTACGCTCACATGGTCTCACTGCCCAAGCCGAAAGAAAATGCACTTCCTTGGGTAAAACAAGATAGATATCTTGGACAGATACTTCTAATAACTCTCTGCAGTCCTCTATCCAGTAAAGATCAAAGCTTTATTATAATTTCAAAATTCACTCCCCAAACCAAAGAAGCTCATATGCTACTTTCTTGGTTCTGTAAAATTTTTTATGCAACGTTTAATCCCCGTCCTTACTGATCTTAACGGCATCATATCAGACATCCTTAAAAAGTCTGTGAAGGAACCTCTTAAAACTTTTCCGACGTAAGCTCGGGAAAAGTTAATGAGATTAAAAAAGTACTTATCGAAGACCCATACTTATAATTCCAATAATAATAAAAACATTTTGTTTAGAACTCGATGCCACCAATACTGGCTTGGTGCGGAGTTTGCTACAATACCATGAGGAACTTCTTGCTACTGACTCCTCCCTTCCCTGTATGCTTCCTATGCGGAAACTCCCTTCCCGCAGAAACAAGATACTCCACAATAGAAAAGGAATGTTTAGACGCCCTAGTGTGGGTATCCCAAAAACATAAATTTTATTTCCTGGAAAAGAAAATACATTTTAGAATCGGACCAACAAACCCTTTATATACCTAGAAACTTTTAAGGGTAACAACAGTCGCCTCTTGAGGTGGAACATGGCACTCCAGGCTTTTTAAGTTTCCATATTGTGTTATCAATGTTCATCCAATTTTTCTCTGACTGGTTTAAGTCCGTGACAGTCAGTAGAAAGATTTGTTCCTACAACGTAGCTTCCACATGTTAGAACATTTTCACTCACCTATTCTCTATACTCTTGACTATAAGTCTGTTATGGAGAGGGGAGTGTGAGGGAAAAGTTCCAATAGATAAGGAGTAGCGATAAAGTAACGATAGTTTCAGATTGCCGGCATACTAGTTAGAGTAGGTGTAATTCCAAGCTCCCGTTTTTTTCCCGCCTTTTTCCCCCTCCCTGAAAGTGATAGTTTTGACTGCCGGCTGCTTGTACAACAAAGGGTCAGTCTCAGCTCCCGCTATCCCTTACCCCTCCCTCTTCCCCCCCCCCAGCGAAAAGTGACGTGTGGGGCCTCGTGGTCAAACAAATCAACGCGACTCTCATCTCCTAACACTTACCTGTAAGTACATGCCTGCCTTGTATTCTAGTGGATTTTATTGGATGAAAGCTTCACTTTTGACCATAAATAAACTTAGTTCCTTTCAGTCTTGCTCAAGGTTGACTGTTGTAATAATCACCACATCATTTTGGGTATTGTACTTGCCATGGAGAGTGAATTTTAAGCAGGTGGGTAACCTATCTTTTCACTAATATGACAGAGAGGTCACCTGTCAATCAAACGGAAATGAACAGGAGTCGGACTAAACGTCCCTGGAGACATCCCATTTTTAGGATTTAAATTACCTGTGCACCTGTTATAAATGAAGGACGTCAAACCCCACTCATTGCAGCGGTAAAGAACCTGCTTTCCTGTCAACGGGAAATACACACACGGCAAAACTTTGCAAAGAACTAGCCAGTGGTGGTCACCACACCTGCGACCCCCCCCACCACATCAGCAACGGCTACGATTTCAACTAAACATGTCACCAACACCAACACCTCAAATATAATTACGTTGAATTCAGTCATCATTTATATTTTTCATTTTCTTTAATGTAGGATTAATATTTCATATTTAAGTGTTTTTATATTTATATTTTTGCTGTATAATAAAGTTGTTTATGATGTTTTGTCTGTTATTAATTACTTTTACTATTCACTAAATTTCCTGAGGAGGGAGCCAGCCTTGGTAATACTGTCTGAAGTTGTAGCAGGGGCTGAGTAGCCTTCACACACGTGATAGGGGCGTCTTGCAGTTCTAGAGTTCCATGAGTCCTGGCCCTGGGCAGAGTGCAAGGCCATGTCATTTATCGCTTGTTCGAAGTCAATTGCGTCACGATAAACATCAGATAGGCTTGTGTTTAAGCAACATTCTGGCTGTGGCCTAAATATAAAATAAATTTAGAACTCGACTCTCAGTCTGGTAGGCGATTTGCTAAAAACTGATCCATTACTTTGCTGACATCTGTGTTAAAGGACCCATTCTTGTTTTAGTAGGGGCCCAATGCTGGATGTTGTTCTCGACTTTTTAATTTAGCATAATAAAAGAAATACTCCTGGGTTTCATACGAGTTCATTTATGGCTATTATAGTGTTCTTCCCGCGATTCCTGACTCCTATAAATCTTCCTTTAGCCTTAGTTCGATGGTTGCTATTTCACTGACCATTGTCTCCCTCACGCATTTCAGATATATTGGCCTTTTTTACCACTCTGTTTCTTTTTTTTTCCTTCCCTGTAAAGGACGCCTGTCTCTTTCTAATTTACATACTCCTCCTTTTCTTAAAGGAATACGCCTTTGAGCAGTACATCGATGCCACCGTGTTAATTTGTTTAAAAGGTATAAACTCGGTCTGTGGTACTTAGACTATCTCCAGCTTATTGTCTTTTAGGGATTGGTTTATCTTGGTCTCACTTATGTTCTTCTCGATTATGTCGATCTGAGTATATTGTTTTTGATATGATGACATTTCGTATCATATCATCATTGTTAGTGAATATGAGGTCTAGTGTATCTACTCCAGTCTAGTAGCTCTATTATTTGCTGGTTTAAGGTGAAATTTGCACAGAGATTTAGAAAAGCTCGTGTGTGTGTGTGAGTTGTCACTGAGCTGCCTCCTGGTGTTACCACGTAACACATTATTTGCTATATTCCTCCCTTAAGTTGAAATCCCCCAGGAGCAAGATTTTTGGGGCAGGAGCCTGGAAAGTATTTTCCAGACAGTGGTCAATTATCAACAGCTGTTCCTGGAATTGCTGCTCGGTCGATTGCATCTGGAGCTTGTATACAACCACAAGGACCTTTTCCAATTCTACTTCCTCCAATTTTTTATATTTTATTTTTGCTAAGACTCGAGAACCGCCACATTCCTATAGTCTTCAATTTTCACATCTATGTACGTTATTCCTTGCAACAATGACATTTTTCAAGTGCCCTTTGACCTGAGACTCAACTTTATCCTCAATCTTCCCAAAATCCTTAGAGTAAATCGGAGGTGACGACAGAGAGCAAAATTAAAATATTTTGATGCAGTATTGACCATTATTTTGGGGTAAAATTGTGTGAAATTTTATTACCAGTGACAAATCACAACCAATATTTCACTGTATAATTTCCTGAAAGAAGTCGTCAGTGTTTTAATGTCTGATGCATCTTAGGAACCAGGAATAAAACTTCATTTTTAGTATTGAGTCAGGGTAATTTGTCCAAGGTAGTATAAGATTTGTTGGGGTTTTTTAACCTCGAGTGGTTAACCATTCAGTTAACTCAAGAAAGTATGTGGGACATCGAGACTGTCTTATTTTTATTTGGGTCCTGCAGTCTTGATTCCCCAGGATGGCACTCACACACAGGTGACTAACACTTCAGGAACCTACTTGTCTGTTTAATGAACAGGAATAGGTGATAAAAGCGAATAGCACCCAGGTTAAAGGCGCTACTTACTGCTAGGTGAACAGTGACAGAAGGAGTAAAGTGACTAACATCCAATAACCCTTACTTACTGCCTAGGTGAACAGTGACCACTAGGAATAAAAGAAACACACCCCTTGTTCACACCCCGATCGGGAAACGAACCACGGACTCTCACGTGTAAGGGATGAGCGTTTTGCCAAGCCACGGGACAATCCGTACTGGACTCTTGCTCTATAGTTTACGGTTACGGCCATTTTTGAAGATTTGAAGCCGATCTAGTAAGCCATTAGCAAGTAATAAGCAACAATTTTGGAGATATAAAATGAAATTGTTGCTGAGAATGTGCCAGATATAGGAACGCCTATCTGAGATACACTTAAATGGCGAATTTGAAGCACTTTCAGTTTCCTTTTCTTATCTAACTTTTGTTTATGTTCTCTACAATACTGTGAAAAAAAATATTTGAATTAGATAAATTAGAAAGATATCCATTGATAAAATAGCTTAAATAATCATAATCTCTGTGAAAAAAAATAATTGATTTAGATTTTTGAAAGATAATTCCACTGAAAAAAATTGTTTAAATAATCAAATCCCTGTGAGAAAAATATTAGATTTAGATTTTGAAAGATAATCCACTAATTAATTGTTTAAATAATCACAATCCAGTGGAAAAATATTGATTTAGATTTAAAAAAAGATAAATCCACTGATAAAATTGATTAAGATAACAACAAACCTGTGAGAAAAAATATATGATTTAGGATTTTTTAAAGATAAGTCCCAATGGTAAAATTGCTTAAATAATTAGTAATTGCACTACAAACAGCCAAAATACTTACAATTTAAATACATTAGTATTTAGCAGTTAGAAGCCCATCAGATAAGGTATTCTTTTACGTGTTGGGTCTCTCACAATGACCAGCAGGTGGCAATCGTGACCCCAAAAAGTAACTTATAACGCTCATGTAAAATTTGAATGCTGTAATATACTCTCCTTTGGGGCAATTATGAACTGATGCTTACTTGATTTCCTACAGCCCAAAGGATTGGAACATTACGGATCTTCAGCAACGACCCAGAGGTGGCTACGAAGACGTTGAGCCATCAAGGCTAAGTACCTTTCTACAGTCCTTTTATAATTGGCTTAGCTTGGTGCAATTCCTCACAGGCATATCGTATTATATGTTATGTAAAAAAGACACAAGTGTGACATTTTATTGTGGCAACGTTTCACTCCTCTGGAGCTTTATCAAAGCTTAACAAAGCTCCTAGAGAGCGAAACGTTGCCATAAAACGTCACATTAGATGCACTTGTGTCCTTTTACCTAACGTATCGGATTATACCCTGTAAAATAGGGGATTATTATTTTTTCTTTCTATCTTTTGAGGCAAAAGTCAATACAGACACAATGTGCAGGTTTCAAAAGCATTTTTAAATTACAGTAAAACTATCATTGACATTGGATAATTAAGAAAAAACAAAGTTTGTATTTCTGCTTCCCCCCTCTTTCTTTTTACTCAGACTTCAACATTCAGCAGCATATCCAGTTGTTGTAACTCATCCAGGTCTACATGTTCTCTTGGACCCAAGTCCAGGATGAATTTCGCCATTTTTTTTCTGGGTGATTTGTAGTCTTTCAATTTTTTTTGGTTAAGGCAGAGTACCATGAAGAGCAAACGTAATCAGTATCACAATATATAAGAACTAGACATAGGATACTGTGAGCCCAAGTTGGTAGACACTGTGCCTGTCTGTAGAGGAGCTTTAGTTTGATATTTGCTTCCTTTACTACGCTGTTCCCTATCAGTTCTTCTGATATACATGGGTCAAAGGGGATTCCCAGATATTTACATAAGAACATAAGAAAGGAGGAACACTGCAGCAGGCCTGTTGGCCCATACTAGGCAGGTCCTTTACAATTCATCCCACTGAAGATACTGTAATGATGGGTTCCCCATTAAAATTATTTACGCTTTTCAGTTTATACTTCGTGCCAAAGAGTATGGCTTCCGTTTTCCCGAGGAGTAATGATAATTTGTTGTCTACTAACCAATTGTTACAGGACTCTAGTTCTAGTGACGACAGTGTGACTTTGTGGAAACAAACACATATGCAGTTTAATGTGATCCTTTATTGACAACGTTTCGCCCACACAGTAAGCTTTTTCAAGTCACAAACAGATCTACCTGGGGTGGAAGGTATGCGAGTATTTATAATACTCACGTACCTTCCACCCCAGGTAGATCTGTTTGTGGCTTGAAAAAGCCCACTATGTGGGCGAAACGTTGTCAATAAAGGATCACATTAAACTGCATAAGTGTTTATGTTTCCATTGTGTCGGTATTTTTATACCATTTATTTTCAGCGTGACTGTAAATTGTCCAAGTCGGACCGAAACGTCGTATAAGCTCCTTTCTTCTATGTGCAGGTTATTTGTGTGTAGTGATAGTTTCATTAGCACGATATTGTGAGTCTTTACCTGACACTAACAGAGCCATGTCATCTGCATACAAAAGTTTACACCTGACACTGATGGGCATTTCGTTCACATAAAATAGGAAAAGTAAAGGACCAGAACACTACCATAAGGAACCCAACGTGCTATTGGCATAGGTTCTGATTCTGTGTTGTTAATCTCGACAAATTGGTGAGGAGCTCTTGATCTAGGGAATTGGATCTGTGTTCCAGTTCCCTGAACTGAGCCTGAATACCTTCTTCCCGGCCACCCAACAGGCGCTGCATAATCCTACAGGTTTAGCGCTCCCTATGATTATAAAATAATGTTGCTTAGGTAGGTCTTAAACCAGCGCCTATGCCGATAGCTTGTAGATTTCTTAATATATTATTGATGACCATATTGAAGTTTTTTTGCAAATCTACGGTTACCATACCATTGAGGTTCCGTAGCCTTTTTTTTCAGTTCTCATGTAGTCTTATCAGATTAATGAGGGAGGTATCGGTCAAATAAGATTTAAAACCTAACTGGTAGCTAAGTAGAATGTTTTTCTCATTAAGATGTGTTCAGTGGGGATTGGCAATCCAGAGGCACCATCTTGTAGGAACTTTACTATGTTATCTGGAAAGGTGCTCTTAGTTGGGTTTAATTTACTTAGTTCTTTTTGTACGAAGTCATAAGATACACCTACCAGTTGGCAACTGTTTTGGGTGACGCCCCTATCAGCGAAGTATGTTTTAAACTTATCAGGTTCTGTGTTAAAGGTATTTGATGCAACCGGCAGTTTATTTACTAGTATTGATGCGACAGATGTGTAGTATTAATTAAAACAATTTACCACTTTAGTAGTGTCGTAGCATACCTCGTTATCAATATTTAGCATTATGTTAGGTCTATATACAGGTTTATGGCTATACCCCAACTGTTTTAGTTGTTGCCGGAGCTTTCTGGGGTTACTCTTTTACACTTTGATATTTGAGCTTTAATTGCCTTTGCTCCTTTTTATGAACCTCTGCACTCTGTTCCCACTCTTTGAAATTCATTTAGCACTGCAATATCTTGTTGTTTGCTTTAAATCTTTTTTAGCAACTGGTTCTGTCTTATTATTAAAAATTAAAGTATTCTCAGGGTTCAGTTCTTCGTTTAATCCAACCCTCTTTAACTGGGGGCAATTTTATCAAAAATTTGGTTAAAAAATTTTGTTTTGAATTTTTCCCAGGCATCGTTTATGGCAACTTGTTATCTCGGCCGGTCCAATTTGTAGCTTTTTTTTTCCCAGTATTTCTTTACTGTAATTTCTATTTCCCCCACTTTTTTTTATTGTCCTGTGTAGGCCTTTTTCTTTTCCCTAAAAAATTTTCCTGGTGCAATAAATAAACAAAGGGGGTTCACTGAGACCGTGGTAATGACGCCGGGAATGGGAAAAACCGTTATGGGGGGGGCTAAAAAAGGGGTTTCCTGAGGACCTGTGGAAAAATTGATCCCTGACTGGTAAGTTATCCAGGCGGTTAAAATAGTGGTCACTGGACCTGGGGAAATAAAGCCCTGACTGGATAACGTTATCGGGGCGGTTTTTAAAATTTGGTGGTCACTGAGACCTTGGGTGGGGGCGCCTGAGGGGAAAACCGTTTTCCGGGGTTTAAATATGGTCCCTGCACCTGTTTTAATGACGCCTGACGGGGTTTAAACGTTTTTCCAGGCGGTTACAATAGTGGTCACTGAGCCCTTTGTGGAAAAGGGACGCCTGATGGAAAAAACGTTTTCCAGGGGGTTTTAAAATAGTGGTAACTGAGGACCTGTGGTAATTTGACCCCTTTATGGAAAAACTTATCCAGGGGGTTTAAAATAGTGGTCACTGAAAACCTGTAGGAAATGACCCCTGATTGGAAAAACTTTTCCAGGCAGTTAAAAATTGGGTGGTCACTGAGCCCTGTGGTAATGACGCTTGGACTGGAAAAACGTTATCCGGGCGGTTACAATAGTGGTCACGGGGGCCCTGTGGTAAGGGAACCCTGACTGGATAACGTTACCGGGGGGTTAAAATTAGTGGTCACTGAAAACGGTGGTAATGACGCCCTGACGGGAAAAAACGTTACCCCAAGGGGTTTTTTTAAAATAGTGGTCACGGAGACCTTTTGGTAATGAGGGCCTTTGACGGGGATAATGTTACCCGGGGGGTTTTCCCAATAGTGGCCCAATGAGACCTGTGGTTTAATGCGCCTGACTGGAAAAACGTTACCCCGGGCCCCGGTTAAAAATTGGTTTCCCCGGGAGACCTGGGAAGGGACGCCTGACGGGAAATTTTTGTTATTGGGCGATTTACAATAGGGGTCATTTGTGCCCTTTGTGGTAATGACCCCTTTAAACTGGATAACTTTTTCCCGGGGCCGGTTAAAATGTGGTCACTGACACCTGGGGTAATGACCCCTAAATGGAAAATTTTTATCCCGGGCAGAAACAATATGGTCCTGAGACCTGGGGGAAAAGGGACGCCTGCCCTGGAAAATGTTTTTCCGGGGCGGTTCCCAATAGTGGTCACTGAGCCCTGGGGTAAGGACGCCTGACGGGAAATAAAGGGTGTTTCCGGGCGGTTAAAATTAGTGGCCCACTGAGCCCTTTGTGGTAATGACCCCCTGACGTAAAAACTGTCAGCATGTTGTTTGCCCCCTGTATTCCCTTGTATTATATACCCTTTAGCTTATTAGAAATTCACTTGTGCTTTAGACCGAGACCCTCGTGGGGCCCCGTGGTTTTGGGTGTGACGTAAATGGGGAAAACACTTTGGGCGGGCCCCCCCTGCCCCTTTTCTCACTCAGGGCAGCCTACAAGGCTTTGAACAGGAAAGGCACCGGGCCATCTTCATCTCAGTCGGGACAATACACCAAACCCATCCTCCAAGTGTTTTTTACCTTATCCTACGTTACTCCTTTTAAAGGGAACCCTTTTACGAAAAATGGTGGCAGGGGGGGGGCCTGTAATTTGGGAATTTACAGCGATTTCTGGAGATAAAATTTTTCGCCCCAGCAAGACGGCCATTTCTTTTGTCCCCAAGTACCTTACCGAGGTTCCCCCCCATCCAGTACCTAAAACCCAAGCAACCCCTACCAGTTTCAAATTTTTATTCATGGTCAGTTTTCTTTGTAAAAGGGGTTATTTCTTTTTGCATTACTCCGTGGGGGTTGCCCGGGTTTGCAAAAAAGCCAGTTTTCCAGTCTGGGTGGGGGAGTCAAAAACCCCCGACCCCAGTCCCCCTAGCCTACTCCTTTCCTTTTTTTTTTTGCCTGCCAACCCGTTCCCCCCCTGCTGTGCTCCTCGTGTGAATTTTATCAAGCTATTCTGTGTAAAGGGTTTAAAAGTTTAACCCAGCTAGCAACTAACCCAGGTGCCCTTACCCCAGTATTCAAGAAAAGCCACGTGAGTAGTCTTTCGTTTTTGTTTTCAAGGCCCAAGCATTCTGAGGGGCTCCTTGCATCCTTTTGGTGTTTTTGTTTTTCGTGGGTTTCTTCTAAGCCACCCGGCTTTAGAATTATCTTCGGGGCACGTGGGGGTTTTCTAAGTGAGGTTTTAGGGAGTTAAACCCCATAACCCCACCCATTTCACGATCACGGTTTTTCCCCACCTTTCCCGGTTTTCAAAAGCCCCATAACCCCATTACCCCAAAAAACCCCGGGACAGTCGGCCTTTAATCTCCCCTTTCCTCATCGGGTTTTTTTGGTCCCTTGAAGGGTTGTAGAACCATTTTTTAAGGGAAACCAAACATAGGGGGTCAAGAGTTTGGGAGGTGGGGGCGCCATCTTTAAAAGCCTCCTTTTGTGTTGTCTCTGGGCCGGATTTAAGCGAAATTTACGTTTATCTGTGCAGAGGACAGCAGCAAGCGATTTAAACAACCCATCAGTTTTCATTCTTAAAGTTGTTACAGCTAAAATTTTTTTTTTTTTGGGGGAAAAATTTGCGAGTGTTGAGACATTTTTTTTGGGTTTTCCCCAGTGAATTTTTCTCTTAGTGACATTCAGGGGATTTCTTGATCGGACTCTTTTGTTTAAACGTTTTTGTTTGCATTCATTTTTTTTAAAATCCCCTTAAATTTCATTTGTTAATTTTCGTGCATTATTTTTATATCTTTTGTGTTGTGTACCCTTTTTTTCCACTTTGAAGTAAGTATTTTGTTTTTCCTTTGTTGTGTTTTCCCAAACATTTGAGAGTATAGAACTTGGTTTAAAACTTCAAAATTCCAGTAAATTTAAAATAAGAAAAATTTTTCACCCCCTATTCTGCATCAAACTCAGTGTTGTCTGTTAATTTTTTTTTTTTCTTCCCAGCATTTGTGAATTTTTTTTTTGTTCCCTGTGTTTTGAACATTTTGTTTTCTTATTCCTTTATTCAGCCAGTGTTTTAATTTGTCTTTTTTTCCCGGGGAAAAAGGGTCCCTTTTTTTTTTAAGTAAAAGAAAGAGCTCACATTTAAAAAATTTTTTTCCCACATAAAAGTTTCAGAAAAAAAAATTTAGTACTGTTTTATGTTGATTTTTTCTGCATCTCTGAAAGGGTGTTGTATTCCTTTTTGTTGCGTTTTTTTTTTGCACCTATTAATTTTTTTTTTTCATTTTTTTATTGAAAAAATTTCACTCTTAGTGAAATTTTTTAAAGTTCCCCTTTTTAAAGTAAATTGTTCTTTTTTGTTGTTTAAGTGCATTTTAAAAGTTAAAGTTTTCCTTTTCCCTTTTAAAATATTTTTTTTCTTGTTTGTTAATTTTTTTAAATTTTTGCCATAGACTCTTTTGAAAAAATTCTTGTGCAAATTTGTGTTTCTATTAAAAAAATTTTTTTTTTGTCAGAAAAATTTAAAGGGGTGTTTTTGCAATTTCATTTATTACAGTGAGTTTCTTATGCCCCGTTCGTGCATATTTTTTTATTCTGTCCCGTAAAATTTTTTTTTAAAAATTTTTAGTGAATTGTGTGTTTGTTTTTTAAATTTTTTCATAAATTTATTGAGCCCCTTTTAAACTTTTTTTTGTGTATTTCCTTGTTGCATTGAAAATAAAGACAAAATCACGTGCCCCTTTATTTTTAAATTTAAAAATAAAAGTTGGGGCAAATTTGATTTGAGCAAAGTACAAGTTCTCTTGGGTTTTCAGGTTTGTTTAAATTTGGGATATTTTTTTTTGTTTTTGAGTTCTTTGCTTTTCTGTGTAACTTGTCAATTTTTAAATTTCTTATGCAAATTGTTAAGCTTTTTTTTTCCCTTTAAGCTTACTGGTCATTCTCTTTTTTTTTTTTCTTGCTTTTGCCCTTCAGTATTTTCACTGAGAAAAGTCCCAGGGCACTTTTGAACGTTCCTTAGGTATCATTTTCCCCTTCCAAAATCAAAGGAACGTCCCAGTACCCAAATTTCCCCTTTCTGATGAAAGGGAAAAAACCCAGCCCCTTTAGAATGTGTTTGTTCTCACAGCTTGATCTGGAAATTTTTTTAAATGTGGGGCGAAATTTTGAAGTTCGATTAAGTTTTCCCATAAGTCCCGGGTTTTAAATTTTTAACCCTAGCGAGCGGTCGGGCAAAAGTTTTAAATTTTGTCTTTTCCCCTCTGTTTTTCCCCCCTAAACCCTTAGACTTGCAGGATAGTGTTTTCCCTTGGGCCCCAAGTGTCCGGGGGGGCACTTAGGGCTGCCCTTTAAGTGCACAGATTTTCCCGGCCCAAAGACTGCTTTGTTCGAGTAGTAGTTTCTCCACAGGGGATGCCCTTGTCCCAGGAAAAAGATTACTTGAACTAGTTTAAAGCCATCTCTTGTTTAATGTGACAGGGTTTTCGCAGAAAGCCCTCTCTGTTACGCTAGTGTCCCCATAGAGTGTCTGTTGTTGTTCCTAATTTCCGATGGGGATCCCATCCTAGTTGACAGTAATCAGGCATTGTAAGAAGTTATTTCTCGAAAACTTTCACATGTTAACCTTTGTAAGTGGAGTTTTTTTTAGCTGATACCTCTTTTCACTGTGTGCGACTCAGATTGAATATCAGCTTTTTTACCGTGTTCATTTTTTTCTCTGTGCTTGCGTTAAAAAGTAGAATTGTTCCCCTTGCTCATATTTCGGGGTTATAAAACGTTAATTTTTTTCAACCGGGGGGGGTTTTTCCCTCCACCGAGTTTTTTCTTTCCTCCAGTTTAAAGGAAAAAACTGTTCCCCTTTTTCCCCGAACAAAACAGCCTACTGGGGAAAGGTTAGCAAAAATGGACCTTGGGCTATCCAAGGTTCAAAACCCCCTTTTGAAAATTTAACCCGGCAAGTTGAATGTAGTCGTGATGTTTTTTCGCGACACGTTAGTGTTGTTAGGGGATCCTCCCTTACTGTCGGGGGTTGTCCAAAAAATTCCCCAAAGAAAACCCAAACCCTTTTGGGTTTTGGGGTGATTTGATTCCCGCTCCAGGAAGATCTTTTTTCTTTCTGTGAAGCCACCCTTAACCCTTAATTTACTTTGTTTAAAGAGCCCAAAAAAATTACTGACGAAAAAGTGAGTTGGGGTACTCCTAGCAGACGAAATTAGTAATTCCACAAATCATAGTGATTGTTTGTTGTATCTTTTGTAGATTTTTCCTTCAGATCTCTTCAGTGAAGCCCTGTGTTTGCCATTTTCCCGGGAATTCGAAACCTCCCAGGGGATGATAACCTTTCTCTTTTGTAAACCTTACCCTCGCAGGGGGTTGGGTTTTTAAAAGTAAAATTTTTCTGTATAATTTGATGTCCCAGATGAATGAATTTGTCAAATGTGTTTTTTTATTTTTAGCTGTTTAGTTTGTCAGAAATTTTTGTGTTTTACGTTCCCTCCGGGATTTTGAGAATTTTAAAAATTTTTAGATTTGTGTGCACCCAAAACTGCCTTTTTGTTTTAAAAAACTTCTTTGTTTTATATTTATTCTTTCTCCAGATTTTTTTTTTGTAGAGTGCATGAATACAGAACGATCGATCAATTCCACCATATTGTAAATTTATTTGTTCTTATAGTTTGTAAAGATTACTTTAAAAACCCATTACGTCCAAAAAAAATGTTGTACCATCCCCTTAGTTCAAAATTAAAACATAAAATTTTTTATTGTATAGAACAGCCCAGATCGCCCGCCTTTTTCAGCCCATAGTATTTGTTTTTAAAAAGTCGGGAGAATCGTAAAAATTTACCGAGCTGTCAGCCATAGTTGGGTGATCCCCGTATTCCCCGTATTATAAGCATTTGCATATTAGTATCTCCATGTGCTTTTGACACGGACCCCTCGTGGGCCCCCTTTTGGGTTTGTGTGAAGTCATGGGGATACACATGGGCAGGGTCCCCCCGTCCCCTTCTAAATCAGCGGGGAGACCCCAAGGCCCGTGAAAAAGGTAGGGGACCGGGGGTCCCCTCTTTCATCTCGTCTGACAATACACCTACCACTCAAGTGTGTTAAACCCTTTTCCCACGTTATTTCCCTTCGAACACCCTTTGATATAACGTTATCCAGGCGGTTACAATTTGTGGTTTACCCGAGCCTGTTGGGAATGAAAGCCATGGTTAAAAATTTTCCGGGCCCGGGTTTCAATAGTAGTCCTGAGACCTGTGGTAATGACGCCTGACTGGGTAATGTTATCCGGGGCGGTTACAATAGTGGTCACTGAGACCTGTGGCCCAAAGACGCCCGATGGATAACGTTATCCGGGGCGGGTTTCAATAGGGGGTCACTGGACCTTTTTGGGTTTAAAGACGCCGATGGATAACGTTATCTGGGGTTTCAATAGTGGTCACTGAGACCCGTGGTTAAAGACGCCCGGGTGGATAACGTTTCCGGGGGGGTTACAATAGTGGGGCACTGAGACCCGTGGTAATGGGGCCTGACTGGATAACCCTTTATTTCCCGGCGGTTTACAAAAGTGGTCACCGGGGGACCCCCGTGGAATTTACGGCCCGACTGGGTAAAGTTATCCAGGGGTTTCAAAGGGTTTTTCACTAAGCCTGTGGTTAAAGCGCCTGACTGGGTAACATTATCCGGGCGGTTACAATAGTGGGGCACTGAGGGCCCGTGGTAATGACGCCTTTACTGGATAAAAATTAAACCGGGGCGGTTACAATAGTGGTCACTTGAGGCCCGGGGGGAATGACGCCTGGGCTGGATAACGTTAACCGGGGGGGCTTTCAATTTGTGGTCACTGAGACCTTTTTGGTAAGACGGAAATGACTGGATAACGGGTTTTCCCGGGGGGTTACAATAGTGGTCACTGAGGCCCCGTGGTAATGTTTCCTGAATGCATAAGTTATCCGGGGGGAATTAAAAATAGTGGTCACTGAAAACCTGGGGGTTTAAAGGCCCCCTGACTGGTTTAAAGTTATCCGGGCGGTTTCAAAAAGTGGTCACTGAGACCCGTGTTAATGACGCCCCCGCCCGGGTAACGTTTCCCCCCCCCCCCCCCCCCCCCCCCCCCCCCCCCCCCCCCCCCCCCCCCCCCCCCCCCCCCCCCCCCCCCCCCCCCCCCCCCCCCCCCCCCCCCCCCCCCCCCCCCCCCCCCCCCCCCCCCCCCCCCCCCCCCCCCCCCCCCCCCCCCCCCCCCCCCCCCCCCCCCCCCCCCCCCCCCCCCCCCCCCCCCCCCCCCCCCCCCCCCCCCCCCCCCCCCCCCCCCCCCCCCCCCCCCCCCCCCCCCCCCCCCCCCCCCCCCCCCCCCCCCCCCCCCCCCCCCCCCCCCCCCCCCCCCCCCCCCCCCCCCCCCCCCCCCCCCCCCCCCCCCCCCCCCCCCCCCCCCCCCCCCCCCCCCCCCCCCCCCCCCCCCCCCCCCCCCCCCCCCCCCCCCCCCCCCCCCCCCCCCCCCCCCCCCCCCCCCCCCCCCCCCCCCCCCCCCCCCCCCCCCCCCCCCCCCCCCCCCCCCCCCCCCCCCCCCCCCCCCCCCCCCCCCCCCCCCCCCCCCCCCCCCCCCCCCCCCCCCCCCCCCCCCCCCCCCCCCCCCCCCCCCCCCCCCCCCCCCCCCCCCCCCCCCCCCCCCCCCCCCCCCCCCCCCCCCCCCCCCCCCCCCCCCCCCCCCCCCCCCCCCCCCCCCCCCCCCCCCCCCCCCCCCCCCCCCCCCCCCCCCCCCCCCCCCCCCCCCCCCCCCCCCCCCCCCCCCCCCCCCCCCCCCCCCCCCCCCCCCCCCCCCCCCCCCCCCCCCCCCCCCCCCCCCCCCCCCCCCCCCCCCCCCCCCCCCCCCCCCCCCCCCCCCCCCCCCCCCCCCCCCCCCCCCCCCCCCCCCCCCCCCCCCCCCCCCCCCCCCCCCCCCCCCCCCCCCCCCCCCCCCCCCCCCCCCCCCCCCCCCCCCCCCCCCCCCCCCCCCCCCCCCCCCCCCCCCCCCCCCCCCCCCCCCCCCCCCCCCCCCCCCCCCCCCCCCCCCCCCCCCCCCCCCCCCCCCCCCCCCCCCCCCCCCCCCCCCCCCCCCCCCCCCCCCCCCCCCCCCCCCCCCCCCCCCCCCCCCCCCCCCCCCCCCCCCCCCCCCCCCCCCCCCCCCCCCCCCCCCCCCCCCCCCCCCCCCCCCCCCCCCCCCCCCCCCCCCCCCCCCCCCCCCCCCCCCCCCCCCCCCCCCCCCCCCCCCCCCCCCCCCCCCCCCCCCCCCCCCCCCCCCCCCCCCCCCCCCCCCCCCCCCCCCCCCCCCCCCCCCCCCCCCCCCCCCCCCCCCCCCCCCCCCCCCCCCCCCCCCCCCCCCCCCCCCCCCCCCCCCCCCCCCCCCCCCCCCCCCCCCCCCCCCCCCCCCCCCCCCCCCCCCCCCCCCCCCCCCCCCCCCCCCCCCCCCCCCCCCCCCCCCCCCCCCCCCCCCCCCCCCCCCCCCCCCCCCCCCCCCCCCCCCCCCCCCCCCCCCCCCCCCGGGCAACTGTTTTGGGGATACAAATGTAAACCCGGGAAAGGCACTGAACTTGGATACCTAGGTATAACGGTAATGGAGGAAAAGGGTTTCCCGGCGTTACTGGGTACAATGGTGGCCTGCTGGTAACTATGGCGTTAAAGGGCCTAAGTGGTAATGACCGTGATAATACCCGTAATGTGTAACCTTGGAAACCTATGATAAGTACCGGGGTTACTTGGTGAGACCGGTAAATGAAACTTGGGAATAGGTTACTGAACTTGGGGCGGACTGGTACGACCGGGCGGAATTGGGATAATGGGGCCCAGGTACTACCGGGGTTACAAAATGGAAGAACCGTGGATACCGACTGGAACTTGGATACTATGGACTAACCGGTATATGTGGTACGTACCGGGTTCATTGGGGACGGCTTGGTAAGATGGTTTGGATAAATTTGGGCGTTCAATAGTGGAAGAGACCTGTATGACCTGAGGAAAAAACGGGTACTGGGTTAAATTTTGGGAGACCTGTGGTAATACGGCGACTGTACTACGGTAATACCATTAAAAATTTGGCATAAATGTGGTATGAGCCTGTGGTAATGACGCTACTGGTATGCCGGTTAATGTCCCGGACTTAAGGTTGGGTAAATGGGAAAAGTGGTATGAGCCTGGAATAGTGGCTGGTACTTATGGGCTAATGTGGTATGACTGTGGTAACGACGGAAGTAAGGGTTACATGTGCACTGGAATGTGTTGAAGCGTGAAATTTCCGGGTTAAAAAGGTCACGGACTGTGGTAATGACCCGCTATTCCCTTTAAAAGTGGTACTGAGACTGTTCCTGGATACGTTCCGGGTAATATGGTTTAAGGGATGCCCGGGGATAATTCGGGGAAAGTGGAATGACTGTGTAGGGGACTGGTACTATGGGGTTCTATGGACGACGGGTAAGGCAAATTGGGTTACAATGGTAAAATTTCTATGGTACTAGGGGTAATAGGTTCTGATTGGGTATCCGCGGGTAATTTCCGGGGTTCCAATGGTACTACCGTGGAAAGTACTGAACTTTTTGGCCCTAGAACTTTGGGGAAATGCTGGGTTATGGGTTTGGGGCGAGGGATGCCATGGAAAATAACGGGTAATAGGGTCGGCCGGTAATTCCCAAAAAGTTACCGGGACTGTGGTTGCCTGTGGTAATTCCGGGAAATTACCCAATAGTGTCATGAACTTTGGGGAAAAGCTGACTGATAACACGGATAAAATATGGCCTGGAATGGATGACCGGAACACGGGGGTACAATAGTGCCTTGGGGAAAGGATGGAAAATTTGGGGTTCGGGTCCTGAGACCGGTAATAACGACGGGTACATGGCGACTGTGGTGAGCCTGTGTAATACGGCGGTAATTTTTCGGCCGGCGTGGTAGAGCCTTATAACGTATTCGGGTTACATGTGTCCTGAGACTGTGGTAATGACCCTGACTGGAAATTTCCCGTTACATAGTGGTCACTGGACCGTGTTGACGGAACTTATGGGGGAAAAGGTCACGAGACCGGGTAATGACGCTGACGGATAAGTTACCGGGCAGTTAAATAGTGGTCCCGGGAACCTGTTACCTAAGGGGTTTAAAAGGGTACAAGTGGAAACCGGTTTGGGGTAAGTTACGGGCGGTACAATATGGTAGGACCTGTGGTAATCGCCGGGTTTGGGGAAAAAGGTCACGAAGGGGAAACCCATAAAGTTAGGGGGACAATTGGTCATTAGATGGTAGGCTGGATAGTATCGGCGGTTACAATAGTGGTCACTGAACCTTGGTTTTTTTTGATATTTTGGGTTTTTGGGGGTACCTGGAAGACCAGCGTAAGGGGCCGGCGAAAGGTATGAGCCTTGATCCTGTAAAACCGGGTCAAAGGGCCGATGGGCCGATGGATAACTTTTCCGGCGGTTAAAAGGGGGACTGGAAATGTGGTAAGAGCCTCTTGGCTTTTAATAGGGGACCTGGTTTTAAGTACGACCCAAAAATAGGGTCACTGAGGGTAGCCTGCGGAAAGTTTCCGGGCCTTTTTCCTGGGGGTTACCATGGCGGCTTTTTGGCCTGAGACCTGGGGTTTATCGCGGGTTTACATGGTGGTTGGAAACCCGAGTAATGGGCTTTCCTGGTATACCCCCTGGAATTATGGGGTTAAAAGTGGTCACTGAGACTTGGGAAACCTGAGGAAGTTATCCGGGGTTACATAGTGTTGGATGTAAGCGGTAAATTTGGGGAAAAAGGTTAACCCCGGGGAAAAACCACTGGAATTTCGGGGTTTTAAATGTGGTACTGAGACCGGGGAATACGCTGGGATAAGTTATCGGGGTTTTTTAATTGGGAATGACCTGTGATACTTTCGGGTTAAAGTGGCATGGACCTTTTAATGACGCTGGGAAAATTTCCGGGGTTTAAATGTTGAGATGTGGTATGGCCTGGGAAACGTTATCCGCGTACATGTGTCACGAGACGGGAATGAGCCTGACTGGAAGTATCCGGGTTAAATGTACGATTTATGTCTGGATAAATTATCGGGGGTAAAAGGGCCGGCGTGGTAAACCCTGACTGGTAATTATCCGGGCGGTTCAATAGTGTCAGAGCTGTGGGCCTCAAAATACCGCGGTTCATGGTACTGAGACCTTGGAATGACTGCTGGAACTATCGGGTTACAATAGGGGCACTGGACCGGGTAAGACGCCGAGGATAAGTTCCGGGGGTTTTAAAAAGGACCTTTTAACCCGATTTTGGGGGTTTCATATGGTCACTGAGACCTGGGTAATGACCCTGGGTAGTTTGGGGAATGTGGCACGAGACGTGGTAATGACCCCAAAATTATCGGGGGTTACAATAGTGGTCACTAGCCTGGGTAATGAGCGATGGTAACTTTCCGCGTACAATAAGGGGACCGGTGGGCCCTTTTGGGTATTATCCCGGGGTTTTCATAGGTCACAACCTGGTATACGCCGACTGGGTTTTTTCGGGGTTCAATAGCCTAGACCTGGGTAAGACCGGGTAAGTTCAACGGTTAATATGTCAGGATGTTATGGTACATAGTTTCCGGCTTTAAAAGGGTATGCCTGTAAACCTGCGGTAATAAATGGCTAATGGGTACGACTGGGTAATACCGTGGTCTATGGGGTACAATGTGGTATGACCTTGGTAAGGCCGAGGTAAGTTCCGGGACTGGGAATGATGTGTTCCCTGGTAACGTATCGGGGGTTAAGGTACGAATTTGACGCTAAAAGTTAAGGTTACAATTTGGTTGAGCCTGTGGTAAACGCTACTAGTTACGGGCTTAATGGCCTGACGGATGACGTTGGGTAATTTCCGGCTTAATAGTAGAATTTGGGTTTTTTGGCCGTGTTAAGGGTTTAAAAGGTTGTGGAGACCTGTGAATGCCGCTGAAGTTTCCCGGGGTTAAAAGTGGTCAAAGGTGTATGATAGGGGTTTTTTTCATGGTGGAGTTAAGCGCTGTTACCGGAAATTTTTGAGACGGGGAAACCGACGAATACCGGCGTTAAATGTCCGATGGGAATGACCTGACGGATACATCCGGGCGTTACAATGTGGTTGAGATTGGTATGAGCCTGATGGAAAGTATCGGGAAAAGTGGTCACGAGACTGTGGTAAAGGCGCTTACGTACGAACAAAGGTCATGGGCCTTGGTAAATGCGAACGATATTACCCGGTTTTAAAATGCAGGCCTGGAAGACCGGATACGTTTTGGCGGAAAGGTCTGGCGGTTACCCTGACGAAGTTGGCGTAAATTGTACGGCCTTTAATGGTACTGGATTTTGGCCGGTAAAAGTTGGGGGTAAGGGCCCCGAAATTTTGGGGAAAAAGTCACTAGCCGGGTAATGTCCGAGGAAATTGGGAAAATTTCTTAAAATGGGTAATGGCAGAGAATTGGTAATGTGCCGACCTTTAAGAGTAAAGGTAATACCGGGATAAAGCAAGACTGGTAATACGGCGTAATTAGGCAGGGACTTGTATGAGCCTGTGGAAACCTCTGAAATTTCGGCGACTTGGGGTAGAAATCGGCTGCGAAAATTTCCCGGGGTCAAAGGGACTGAGCTGGAAACAAAGATCCGGCGGATTCATGGTTTGGTGATCTACGGCGGGGGGTCAGGGGGATTATGATCTTCGGGCTTAAAGTGGTTTGTGGAACCGACTGGTAATGTTCGGCGGGTTACAATTGTCCTGGTTGGGTAGCCTGACTGGATAACGTTAGGGGTTAATAGTGGTCATGAGGGTTTTTGGTGAGTTTGGGTAAATTCCAACTTGGTAAGCCTGAGTAAATTTCCAGGCGGTTACAATAGTGGTCACTGAGACCTGTGGTAATGACGCCTGACTGGATAACGTTATCCGGGTGGTTACAATAGTGGTCACTGAGACCTGTGGTAATGACGCCTGACTGGATAACGTTATCCGGGCGGTTACAATAGTGGTCACTGAGACCTGTGGTAAAGACGCCTGACTGGATAACGTTATCCGGGCGGTTACAATAGTGGTCACTGAGACCTGTGGTAATGACGCCTGACTGGATAACCTTATCCGGGCGGTTACAATAGTGGTCACTGAGACCTGTGGTAATGACGCCTGACTGGATAATGTTATCCGGGCGGTTACAATAGTGGTCACTGAGACCTGTGTATGACGCCTGACTGGATAACGTTATCCGGCGCGTTACAATAGTGGTCACTGAGACCTGTGGTAATGACGCCTGACTGGATAACGTTATCCGGGGGTTTACAATAGTGGTCACTGAGACCTGTGGTAATGACGCCTGACTGGATAACGTTATCGGGCGGTTACAATAGTGGTCACTGAGACCTGTGGTAATGACGCCTGACTGGATAACATTATCCGGGCGGTTACAATAGTGGTCACTGAGACCTGTGGTAATGAGCCTGACTGGATAAACGTTATCCGGCGTACAATAGTGGTCACTGAGACCTGTGGTAATGACGCTTGACTGGATAACGTTATCCGGGCGGTTACAATAGTGGTCACTGAGACCTGTGGTAATGACGCCTGACTGGATAACGTTATCCGGGCAGGTTACAATAGTGGTCACTGAGACCTGTGGTAATGACGCCTGACTGGATAACGTTATCCGGGCGTTTACAATAGTGGTCACTGAGACCTGTGGTAATGACGCCTGACTGGATAACGTTATCCAGGAGGATACAATAGTGGTCACTGAGACCTGTGGTAATGATGCCAGACTGGATAACGTTATCGGGCGGTTACAATAGTGGTCACTGAGACCTGTGGTAATGACGCCTGACTGGATAACGTTATCCGGGCGGTTACAATAGTGGTCACTGAGACCTGTGGTATTGACGCCTGACTGGATAACGTTATCTGGGCAGTTACAATAGTGGTCACGTGAACATGTGGTAATGACGCCTGACTGGGTAACGTTATCCGGCGTTACAATAGGTGTCACTGAGACCTGTGGTAATGAGCCTGACTGGATAACGTTATTCCGGGCGGTTACAATAGTGTCACGAGACTGTGGTAATACACCTGACTGGATAACGTTATCCGGGCGGTTACAAAAGTGGTCACTGAGACCTGTGGTTTAAAGATGCCTGACTGGATAACTTTATCCGGCATTACAATAGTGGTCACTGAGAAACCCGTGGTAATGACGCCTGACTGGATAACGTTATCCGGGCAGTTACAATAGTGGTCTCTGAGACCCCGTGGTAATGACGCCTGACTGGATAACGTTATCCAGGCAGTTTAAAAATAGTGGCACTGAGAAACCTGTGGTAATGACGCCTGACTGGATAAACGTTATCCGGGAGTTACAATAGTGGTCACTGAGACCTGTGGTAATGACGCCTGACTGGATAACGTTAACCGGCAGTTACAATATGTCACTGAGACCTGTGGAATGAGCCTGACTGGATAACGTTATCCGGCGGTTACAATAGTGGTCCCCTGAGACCTGTGGTAATGACGCCTGACGGATAACTTACCGGGGTTTTAAAAAGTGGTCACTGAGACCTGTGGTAATGACGCCGACTGGGTAACGTTATCGGGGGGTTACAAATAGTGGTCACTGAGACCTGTGGTAATGACGCCTGACTGGATAACGTTATCCGGGGGGTTACAATAGTGGTCACTGAGACCTGTGGTAATGACCCCGACTGGATAACTATCCGGGCGTTACAATAGTGGTCACTGAACCTGTGGTAATGACGCCTGACTGGTAAGTTATCCGGGCGGGTTTCAATAGTGGTCACTGAGACCTGTTTGGGAATGAGCCTTTACTGGATAACGTTATCCGGGGGGTTTTCAATAGTGGTCACTGAGACCTGTGGTAATGACCCTGACTGGATAACGTTATCCGGGCGGTTACAATAGTGGTCACTGAGACCTGTGGGAAGGGCGCCTGACTGGATAACTTTATCGGCGGTTACAATATGGTCACTGAGACCTGTGGTAATGACGCCTGGGCTGGATAACGTTACCGGCGGTTACAATAGTGGTCACTGAGACCTGTGGTAATGAAGCCTGACTGGATAACGTTATCCGGCGGTTACAATAGTGGTCATGAGACCTGTGGAAAAGACGCCTGACTGGATAACGTTATCGGGCGGTTACAATAGTGGTCACTGAGACCTGTGGTAATGACGCCTGACTGGATAACGTTTATCCGGGGGGTTACAATAGTGGTCACTAGACCTGGGTAATGACGCCTGGGCTGGGTAAAAGTTATCCGGGCGGGTTTCAATAGTGGTCACTGAGACCTGTGGTAATGACCCTGACTGGATAACGTTATCCGGGGGGTTAAATAGTGGTCACTGAGACCTGTGGTAATGACGCCTGATTTGGGTAAATTATCCGGCGGTTACAATAGTGGTCACTGAGACCTGTGGTTATGACGCCAGACTGATAACGTTATCCGGGGGTTACAATAGTGGTCACTTAGACCTGTGGTAATGAGCCTGACTGGGTAACGTTTTCCGGGCGTTACAATAGTGGTCACTGAACCTGTGGAAGACGCCTGACTGGATTTAAAGTTATCGGGCGGTTACAATAGTGGTCACTGAGACCTGTGGTAATGACGCCTGACTGGATAACGTTATCCGGGCGGTTACAATAGTGGTCACTGAGACCTGTGGTAATGACGCCTGACTGGATAACGTTATCCGGGCGGTTACAATATGGTCACTGAGACCTGTGGTAATGACGCCTGACTGGATAACGTTATCCGGGGGGTTTTCAATAGTGGTCACTGAGACCTGTGGTAATGACGCCTGACTGGGTAACTTATCCGGCGGTTTCAATAGTGGTCACTGAGACCTGTGGTAATGACGCCCGACTGGAAAAGTTATCCCGGCGTTTCAATAGTGGTCACTGAGACCTGTGGTAATGACGCCTGACTGGATAACGTTATCCGGCGGTTACAATAGTGGGGCCCTGAGACCTGTGGTAATGACGCCTGACTGGATAACTTATCCGGGGGTTAAAAATAGTGGTCACTGAGACCGTGGTAATGACGCCTGACGGATAACGTTATCCGGGGGGTTACAATAGTGGTCACTGAGACCTGTGGTAATGACGCCTGACTGGATAACTTATCCGGGTCGGTTTCAATAGTGGTCACTGAACCTGTGGTAATGAGCCTGACTGGATAACGTTATCCGGGGTTACAATAGTGGGGCACTGAGACCTGTGGTAATGACGCCTGACTGGAAAACGTTTATCGGGGGCGGTTACAATAGTGGTCACTGAGACCTGTGGTAATGACGCCTGATGGAAACGTTATCCAGGCGGTTACAATAGTGGTCACTGAGACCTGTGGTAATGACGCCTGACTGGATAACGTTTCCGGGCGGTTTCAATATGGTCACTGAGCCCCGGTTAATGACCCGGGCTGGGTAACCTTTTTCCGGGGGGTTACAAAGGGGTCACTGAACCCGGGGTAAAAGATGCCTGACTGGGTAAAAGTTATCCGGCGGTTTTCAATTGTGGGGCCCCTGGAAACCCCGTTTGGGAAAAAGACGCCTTTTACTGGAAACGTTATTCCCGGGGGGTTACAATTTGGGGTCACTGAGACCCGTTGGGAATGACGCCCCGACTGGATAAAATTATCCGGGGGTTTTCAAATAGTGGTCACTGAGACCTGTGGTTTAAAGACGCCTGACTGGATAACCTTATCCGGGCGGTTACAATAGTGGTCACTGAGACCCGTGGTAATGACGCCTACTGGATAAGTTATCCGGGGTTACAATAGTGGTCACTGAGACCTGTGAATGACGCCCGACTGGATAACGTTATCCGGGGGGTTACAATAGTGGTCACTGGGGACATGTGGTAATGACCTGACTGGATAACGTTACCGGGGGGGTTACAAAGTGGTCACTGAGACCTGTGGTAATGACGCCTGACTGGATAACGTTATCCGGGCGGGTTTCAATAGTGGTCACTGAGAACCTGTGGTAATGACGCCTGACTGGATAACTTATCCAGGGGTTTTCAATAGTGGTCACTGACCTGTGGTAATGACGCCTGACTGGATAAATTATCCGGGCGGTTACAATAGTGGTCACTGGACCTGTGGTAATGACGCTGACTGGATAACGTTATCCGGGGCGGTTACAATAGGGTCACTGAGGGGCTGGGTAATGAGCCTGACTGGATAACGTATCCGGGCGTTACAATAGTGGTCACTGAGACCTGTGTAATGACGCCCGACTGGATAACCTTATCCGGGCGGGTTTCAATAGTGGTGTGGTAATGACCAGACTGGATAACGTTATCCGGGCGTTACAATAGTGGTCACTGAGACCTGTGGTAATGAGCCTGACTGGATAACGTTATCGGGCGTTTACAATAGTGGTCACTGGACTGTGGTAATGACGCCTGACTGGATAACGTTATCCGGGAGGTCAATAGTGGTCACTGAGAACTGTGGTAATGACGCCTGACTGGATAACTTTTTCCGGGCGTTACAATAGTGGTCACTGAGACCTGTGTAATGACGCCTGACTGGATAACGTTATTCCGGGCGTTACAATAGTGGTCACTGAGACTGTGGTAATGACGCCTGACTGGAAAAACGTTTTCCGGGCATTTTCAATTTGTGGTCACTGAGACCTGTGGTAATGACGCCTGACTGATAACGTTTCCAGGCGGTTACAATATGGTCACTGAGACCTGTGGTAATGACGCTGACTGGATAAGTTATCCGGGCGGTTACAAATAGTGGTCATGAGACCTGTGGAATGACGCCTGACTGGATAATTATCGGGCGGTTACAAAAAATGGTCACTGAGACCTGTGGTAATGACGCCTGACTGCATAACGTTATCCGGGAGGTTTACAATAGTGGTCACTGAGACCTGTGGTAATGACGCCTGACTGGATAACGTTATCCAGGCGGTTACAATAGTGGTCACTGAGACCTGTGGTAATGACGCCTGACTGGATAACGTTATCCGGGCGGTTACAATAGTGGTCACTGAGACCTGTGGTAATGACGCCTGACTGGATAACATTATCCGGGCGGTTACAATAGTGGTCACTGAGACCTGTGGTAATGATGCCTGACTGGATAACGTTATCCGGGCGGTTACAATATGGTCACGAGACTGTGGTAAATGACGCCCCGACTGGATAAAGTTATCCGGGCGTTACAATAGTGGTCACTGAGACCTGTGGTAATGAGCCTGTGGATAACGTTATCCGGGCGGTTACAATAGTGGTTTACTGAGACCTGTGTAATGACGCCTGACTGGAAATTTTTCGGGCGGTTTTCAATAGTGTCAGAGACTGTGGTAATGACGCCTGACTGGTAAAGTTATGGGCGGTTAAATAGTGGCATGAGACCTGTGGTAAGACCTGATGGTAACGTTATCCGGGGGTTCAAAAATGGCACTGAGACCTGTTGGGAA
>NW_026467483.1:0-13250 GCF_026875155.1 Cherax quadricarinatus
GTAACTTGTCAATTTTTAATTACTTATGCAGAATAGTTAAGCATTTTCTTCCATTTAAGCTTATTGTGTCATTCTCTCATTTTTCTTGACTTATGCCTTCAGTATTTTCACTGAGAAGATGTCCAGTCACTTTGAACGTTCACTTAGTGTATCATTCCAGTCAAAGTCAATATGAATCAGTCCACAGTACCAACATTCCCTTACTGACTGAAAGACAATACCTAGCCCTTGAGCAATGTGTTTGTTCTCACAGCTTGTATCTGAGATTTGTTAAAGTGCTGCGAAATGTGAAGTTCAGATTAAGTTCCTATAGATCCGTGAATTACTTATTAACGTAGCCGAGCGGTCAGGCACTAGTAATTCTGTCATTCCCTCTGTGTTCCACCTATACCATTCAGACTTGCAGGATAGTGTTCCGTTGCCTCAAGTGTCCGGGGACACTCAGACTGCCTTGAGTGCACAGCCTATCCCTGCAATGACTGCTAGTTCGAGTAGTAGTTTCTCCACAGGGGATGCCTTGTCAGAAAACGATTACTTGCAACTAGTAATGCCATCTCTTGTTGATGTGACATGCTGTCTGCAGAAAGACGTCTCTGTTACAGCTAGTGTTCTCACTAGAGTGTCTGTTGTTGTTCCTTGTTTCAGATGTGATCCCATCCTAGTTGACAGTAATCAGTGCATTGTAAGAAGTTATTTCTCGAGTAACTTTCACATGTTAACGTTGTAAGTGTAGTTTCTTTATAGCTGATACCTCGTGTCACTGTGTGCGACTCAGATTGAATATCAGCATTGTTCACCGTGTTCATTTCTTTTCTCCTGTGCTTGCAGTTGAGATAGTAGATTCGTTCTCCTTGCTCATATTGCATGTTATAGCGTTAAATTTTTTCAACCGGGGGGAGTCATCCACTCCACCGAGTTTGTTCTTTCCTCCAGTAAGAAAGAACTGTTACCTTTATTCCAGAACAAACAGCCTACTGGAAGGTTAGCCAGATGGACCTTGACTATCCAAGAGTTCAATCCCACTTTTGAAAATTTACCTGGCAAGTCGAATGTAGTCGCAGATGCTTTATCGCGACACGTTAGTGTAGTTACTGCAGATCCTCCATTTACTGTCGAGGATGTCAAAAATGCCCAAAGAACCGATCCCTTGGTGTTCTGGTGTGATTCGATTCCTGCTCCAGGAAGATCTTATTCTTACTGTGAAGCCACCAGCACCCATTAGTGACTTGTAATGAGCCAAGAATTACTGTATCGAATAGTCGAGTTGAGTACTCCTAGCAGACGAATTAGTAATTCCACAGTCACTAGTGATTGTAGTTGTATCTTTTGTAGATACTCGTTCAGACTCTCTCAGTCAAGGCATGTGTTAGCCATTGCAGAGGAATTCGAATCCTCCCAGAGATGATAACCATTCTGCATACGTTTAAACCTTACCCTCGCAGAATTGGGTTTAAGTGTAAACAGCCTGCATAATTAGATGTCCGAGATGAATGAAATTGTCAACTGTGTGTTTTTATTAGCTGATCAGTTTGTCAGAAATTTTCGTGTTCACGTTCCCTCCGATCTTAGAATTAACAGTCAAGATTTAGAAGTGGCACCGAATCTGCCTTTACCTGTTAAACACTTCTTTGCGATATATTTATTCTTCCTCATAATCCGAGTAAGAGTGCGCAATGAATACAGATCGATCGAATCAATTCCACCCAATTGTTATAATGATTTGAGTCTTATAGTTTGTAATGACATAACGTTAACACCTATAATTATACCCATACGTAAAATCCCATTATGATACCATCCATTAGTCTAAGTTATATATGATATTTGTATATTGTATAGCGACTCATCTCATATCCGCCTGCCTGTTCAGTCTATAAGTATAGTACAAGTGTATGTCGGGACGACCATAAACGTAACATGACCGATGCTGTCAGCTAGATGCTGATCAAACCCTTATTCCCAAGTATTATATAGCATAGCATATTAGTATCATCCATGTGCTGTTAGAATACGGGAGATCCCATGATAGTCCTGTGGCATTTGTGACGTCATCTGGGGATACAGCTGTGTATGCTTCATACCACTGCCCCTGCCTCACTTCGCGGCAAGGACCATTCAGCAACAGGCAAGGCAGATGGGCCTTCCATCCCTCCATCTTCCAGTCTGACAATATAGTTTACCATCCTACAACGTGTAGTCTACCTTTCAACTGCGATATCTCACATTAAAGACCCTTTAACGATATTAGGAGCATTACTAGACACATATTGTTACAGGATTGGGATGTAGGTTTCTTACACAGCCTTGATTGAAACATTACGCAACAGCATGAGTCACCAAGAAGATCGAAGGAGTTCTCTTTACGACATCTACTAAGCATTACTAGACTGTGTAACAGAAAGCAAGTAGGTTACTTTTCTTACGACGCATGAGGCTTTACTAGCAAGTTAAACCGAAGTGAGAAGTAGGTTTACTCTTACGATGCTTTGAAACATTACTAGCACAGTAACAGAGTGGAAGTAGGTTTTATACGAAGCCAATGAAGTTTTACTAGCCGTGTACAGAAGGTTTAAGTAGGTTCTTACGTATCTTTAAAGCATTACTAGTCAGTGTAAACAAGGAGTGAAGTAGGTTCATACGATGCTTTTGAAACATTACTAGCACTGAACAGAGTGGAAGTAGGTTTTTAAACGGAAGCTTGAAGTTTTACTAGCAGTGTAACAGGAGCACAAGTAGGTTCTTACCGAAGCCTGAGGCATTACTAGCAGTGTCACAGGGAGTGAAGTAGGTTCTTACAAAGCCTTGAGGCATTACAAAGCAGTGACACAAGGATAGGAAATAGTTTTAATAAAGAGAAGAAAGATAAAGAGTTGAAAGAAACTTCGTCATGAGTCTAATTAACCTATTTGAGTAATTTGAGTACAATTTGTATGGTGTTTGTGGGTATGTTTATGTATGTATTTATGTATGTATGTATGTATGTATGTATGTTAATGTATGTATGTATATATGTATGTATGTATTATGTATGTATTTATGTAAATATGGCCATGCATGTAGTATGTATGATGTATGTAGTATGTATGTATGTATGTATTTATGTAATATGCTGCATGTATGTATGTAGTATGTATGTATGTATGATGTTATGTAGTTTGTATATAATGTATATATTGTATGTTATGTATGTATGTAAGTATGTATGTATGTATGTATGTATGTATGTTTGATGAAGAATGTGTTTTTGTATGTATTTATGTATGTACGTATGTATGTATGTATGTATGTATGTATGTATGTAATTATTATGTATGTATGTATTTATGTATATATGCATGCAATGTATGTATGAATGTATGTATGTATGTATGTAGTAATGTATGTATGTATGTATTTATGTATGTGTGTATGTAGTATGAAATTATGTATGTATGTATGTATGTATGTATGTATGTATGTATTTATATATGTATGTATGTATTATGTAAAGTATGTATGTTATGAATAATGGTATATGTTATGTTTTGTAATGTATGTATGTATGTAGTTTGTATGTATGTGTGTGTTTGTATGTATTTATGTAGTACGTATGTATATATGTATGTATGTAATGTATGTATGTATTGTATTATGTAATGAAGTATGTATGTATTATGTTTGTATGGAATAATGTATGTATGGGTGTGTTGTATTCCAACTAGTTTGTACTCACCTAGTGTGGCTGCTGGTTGAGTCACAGGTCAGGTCCCCGGCCTCTTCAAAACCTGACGCTACCCGCGGTCACTCTTTCCCGCTGCCGTGAAACTTTATCATAACCTCTCTTAAAAAGCTATTATGTATCCTGCTATCCACTTCATCGATTCACCCAGGCTTATTCCACTTCCGATAACTCTGTGACTGAAGAAATACTTTCCTAAGCATCCCTGTGATTCATGCTGAGTCATCAGCTTCGCACTGTGACCCCTTTGTTGCTGTGTCCCATCTCCTGGAACATCCTGTTTCTGTCCATCTTGGTCTATGCCGCCAGTATTTATATGTCCGTTTAACAGAATCTCCCCCTAACTCTTCAGTCTTCCTCGTAGGGTATACCCCTTAGCTCCGGAACTAGTCTTGTCGCAAACCTTTGCACTTTCTCTAGTTTCCTTACATGCTTGGCTAAGTGAGGGTTCCAAACTGTGCTACTATACCAATATGGACCTAATGTACACAGTGTATAGGGTCCTTGAAATTACTCCTTATTTAGATGTCCTCGATGCTGTTTCTGAGGTTTGCTAGGCGCCCATGTGCTTTGCAGCAGTTATTTGGTTGATGTGCGCCTCAGGAGGTGTGCCCGGTGTTACACTCACACCAAGATCATTTTCCTTGAGTGAGGTTTGTAGGATCTGCCTCTCAGACTGTACTCCGTCTGTGATCCTTCTTTGCCCTTCCCCGAAACTCGATGACTTTGCACTTGGTGGGGTTGAACTCCAGGAACCAGTTTCTGGACCAGGTTGCAGTCTGTCCAGTCCCCTTGTGTTCTACCTGGCGTGTATGTATGTATGGTTATGTATGTATGTAATATGTATGTATGTAGTATGTATGTATGTAGAATGTATGGTATATATGTATGGTTTGATGGATGATAAAACAAAGCAGACGATAAAGAACAAGAAACCTGCAAGTAAGCCTCTGTACAATTCTATGTATATTTTCCGGTTCACATATGCCCCGTCCTGTAAGTATGAAACCAGAACCGACAACAATCTGAAATCATATTGAACTAACTAGATGTAATAAAAAATAGAAGTATTTTTTTTATACTTCTTGGGTAAGAAGTTCCAGAATATATTAGTTTATATTGTGACATCAGTTTTATTTTTGCTAACTATTCATTTTAAAACCTGCCATCTCAAGTTAGACTAAGACCAGGTCATGTTTAGCTTATAAGTGTCATATTTTTGCCTTTTCCCAGAATAGCACCTAACAACCTGTCTCCATTGGAAGTATAATCTGCCACTTCTCAATTCCTCCGCAACAACAACCATTCATGTCCTCAGGTAGCTTTCTAGTGTCTACATGAATAAATTATTTTGATGCAGTTATTATAGTATTATCGGCAGACTACGTAAATTACTATTATCTCCATTCATCAAGGTCGAGCGTGTAAGATTGTGAATAACGAGGGTCGACCACAGATGACCCCAGTGGCCCACCGCGAGTCCGATACAAGGACCCCCATTCGATACTCTCCCCGTTATTGACGACCGCTCTGTTAAACTCTCAGTCAGAGTAAGACACAGGTGCAACTCTGGGTATCTTTAGTTAGACGTATCGTCTACAATAAAGATACCCAATGTTGCCCCTGTTCCTTACTCTCATCTTGCTAACAGGTATTAAATAATACCCAAATCGTACAGAACTTCAGTCAGCCATGCACTTCCACCCAGGAGATAATTTCTTCCTCCCAATGTCGCCTATGTGTAAACTTATTAGAAAGAGCCCTTACTGAAGAGTCCATATGCTCAAACAACGTATTCTTATTTTGTCTACAGCCTGGATACCAGGGTGAAAATGGTTAGGCAAATTGGTAAAGCAAGAACGAACGCCCCTTAGTACAAACGTCTGATATTTTTTAACAGATTGGTATCTTTCGAAGAACCATTACGAACTGCTATACAGGCAAGGTACTAGAAGATTCTATTAAACTTTTTGCCTGCAAATGAAGTTAGGACAAATTGATCTATATTTGTAGCAAAGAACCCTGTCTCATGTTTTGAGTAAGTGAATTAACACATTTTTGTCATTATCATTAATCCGGTCAAAAATGCCTATTTATAGCGATATGTTGAAAAGACTAGCTAAGGATAGCTAAGGTTACCTTCTTGAAGATTATGAGACACTTATGACAGCAAAATATGGGAATCCTTATTGAAGAAACGTCTCAATACGCCACCAACAACTGGCTTCCAAATCAGTCCAATACAAAGACAAGAAAGGTGTAAGCGAGAGGATGTGAGGTAATCATCCCCTTAGCCTGGAGTCGATGTGTTTTAAGTCCCAGTCAGCCTTGTAGAATGTACATCATAAGGGCAGGTAGACATGGCATATTATACTGTAGTCAGTGAGACGAAGCAGGAGGTACCACTATGATCCCCGCCCTCCCCTCCTGCTCATCGTCACTCACCTGACTCAGTATGTAAGGGAACCACTTCTACGGCCCAATGCCTGCGTACATTCTACAAAGGCTGACATGGGACTTAACAAATCGACCCAGGCTGAGGGGACTGAGTACCTCACACTCCTCTCCTTACAACTTTCTGCTTTGTATTGGACTGATGAAGCCAAATGAGTGGCGAAACGTTTCTTTCAATAAAGATTCCATAGAAGCATAAGTGGTCTCAAATCTTCAACTACGTTTTTTTTAAAACCATTTATCACACCAGTTCCCCTTCTACATTCCTTGAGAGCCCTGAAAACAGCTGATCATAAAGCAATTTGAACTTTTTTGACACATCAAGGTCACTGTGACTTTGATATTGCATAATCTATTTCGAATCCACTGGCATGAATAATATGTTTGCCATAGACTTTAAATGACCAATTATCAATGAGTGGAAATTTCAAGTTCCTAGCAGTAATTATCTAGCCATTTACTGACTACAGTTGCCCTAGTCAAGTTTCAGTGATCAATTCCCTTCTTGGAAACATTCTACATTTGATCGGGATCCCTTCCGTTTGACCAACAACTCTTCTTGCTCCAAAAAGCGTATTTTTCCCTACTTCCATTGCTTCCCCACATTGAAGCACGAATAATGGGGAACTGGTACCCATTACCTGACTGACTATCTAACCTGTTTAAACCACAACAACACCGACACCTGCTCCAGGCAAACACACTTGTTTTGCCTGAGTATCCCTATTTTAGAAAGCCTAGTCCGCATATCGAATCTCAAAATACCCCACATACAAGAATGTCACATATTCAAAGCTGGGGCAATTAGCTCTGTCTCCTTATCCACAACTGCTTCACTCGCCGTGAAGAACAGCAAAAACGTATTTTCTCTTCTCTAATCCTCGCATCTAACCTTCCACAATTTCATCCTCTTCCCTACCTTCTGGAAAAAAACCACTTCACACATATGTTAACACCCAACATGTTTGTCCATTCGTTCTGGCCAGCACCGCCTCACAATTACTTGTTGACACTTGCGCCATAATCTTTTTATCCAAATGAATATTAATATCTCATTCTCCTCCCAAACCAGAATCTCATCCTTAAAAACTGTACAAAAAAACCCCTTACCAACTCATAAGTTCATAAATCCTTCAAAACTCCCTGAAAGTTCTGCTCCAAGAATATTGGATCGTGTGTTCAACCCTTCACAATAAGAAAGCCACAAGGTCCCAAACAACCTCAACATTAGGTCCATACTTAGCATGACAGTGTCACTTCCATATGCAGACACTGCAAGGACTCCAGGCGGACATCACACCAAATCTTTCAGTGGGCTGCAGAAAACAAAATGAAGTTCAACGATGAGAAATTTTCAATTTACTCAGAATATGGTAAACATCGAGGACAAATTAAATCTTCATCAAGTATCAAACAAATTCTGGCCAACAAACATAAAGCGAAACACACAACCGTCAAAGACCTGGGAGTGATCATGTCGGCAGGATCTCAACCTTCAAGGACCATAACATTATATCAATCGCATCTGACTAGAAAAATGACCGGATGGATAATGAGAACCTTCTACAAAACTAGGGATGCCAAGCCATGATGACACTCTTCAGGTCACTTGTTCTAACTAGCTGAATATGCTGCACATCTAACAGCACCTTTCCAAGCAGGTGAAAGCCGACCCTAGAACATGTACAGAGAACCTTCACGCGCGCATAACGGAGATAAAACACCTCACTTACTGGGATCTGCTTGAGAGGTTCCTAAACCCTGTATTCCTGGAACGCCGCGGAGGAGAACATGATAGTATACACCTGGAAAAATCCTAGAGGGACAGTACCGAACTTGCACACGAAAATCACTCACTACGAAAGCAAAAGACTTGGCAGACGATGCAACATCCCTCCAATGAAAAGCAGGGGTGTCACTAGCACGTTAAGAGACCATACAATAAGTGTCAGGGGCCCGAGACTGTTCAACTGCCTCCTAGCATACATAAGGGGGATTACCAACAGACCCCTGGCAGTCTTCAAGCTGGCACTGGACAAGCACCTAAAGTCGGTACCTGACCAGCCGGGCTGTGGCTCGTACGTTGGTTTGCGTGCAGCCAGCAGCAACAGCCTGGTTGATCAGGCTCTGATCCACCAGGAGGCCTGGTCACAGACCGGGCCGCGGGGGCGTTGACCCCCGGAACTCTCTCCAGGTAAACTCCAGGTAATTGAAGGTCCATTAATAATATAATGTGTCAGTGGTAGTTGCCAGAATCACTAGCAAAAAATATTTTACTTTCTGTTTTTCCTATTATTTATCCCGTGGCCTGGTGGCAAAAGCTCTCGCTTCAAAAGCTGAATGTCCGGGTTCGATTCCTGGCAAGAGTGGAAAAACATTGAGCATGCTTCCTTACACCAGTTATCCATGTTCACTCATCAGTAATAACGGGTACCTGGGTTTTAGTGGACTGGTGTGGGTCGCATCCTGGGACAAAACTGACCAAATTTACCCGAAATGTTCTGCATAACAAGCAGCTTTCTACATAGCAGCATGTCATCGATGTCAGCTAGGACTGTATACCTTGTACATGTGTTTGTAGAAATGAAGATATGATTACCATTATTATGTTCAAGATTTTATCTTCCACAGTTTCAAAAATACTCCCTTATTCAATCTTCTGTTGCAACCACTTGTTGATTATTGCCATTTTTCTATTTCCCTTCTAATCTGGGCTTAGTTAAGCAAGACACATGCACAACAATTAGGTATCTTTATTACTTAACTATTTGTCGGTATTTTATATTACTGCTGTACTAATCTTAAGTTCCTTATATGAATCACTGTAGTTCCTCTCCTAGTGAAAAGTTCCACTACACACTCAACATGACAAACCATCGTGAGCTTCATAAAAAACAAACCAATTTCAGCTACCAGTAGGCAGTGGTAGATCACTATTAGTAACACTAAGGTGATCGTCTGATGACGATCACCTTGGTGTTACCGACCTTAAGACAAGGTCATGTATGAAAGAAAGGAAGCTGGTGGTTTTTAGGTGACTGATGGCCGATGGAAATAAGTCACTTTGTCTGACATTTTTGGGTTATTCTAGGTTTTCTACACATCTGCTGCTATATATGATAATCAATGTAAATGTATTTGTGTATACCTGAATAAACTTACTGTGCTGTACTCAGGGATAAAGATTAAATAAGAAAAATGTAACCTAAGCGAAACGATATAAGTCAAGTACAAAAGCCATCCCAGGTGCAGGAACCACATGTCTTCATGAGAGGGAAAGAACCAGTAATAAAAACACTGATGCAAAAAATAACACTTATGTTTGATTAACGTTTCACCCAGAACTTAGCTTCATCATGTAAATAGCAGACATAGGAAGTAATTACTTAAACTGTACACAGAGAGTGACGTCACATGTTAAGGTGTTACTTGTTTGGGTATAAATAAAACTACTGGAACGAGGAAGGCGCACTGTTCGTTTTTTTTCGGTGCACGTTAAGCTTACTGTTTTTAAAGCAATATGCCCTGTGTCTGAGCTCACACTCACATTCTACAATTTTTACTGCATTGCTACTAAAAAGCTTGCAATTTGTGGTGCACAGGGTCAAAAGCAACTTCACTCTCCTCTTTGTGGTTTCCGTGCATTTACACACCCACACACACACATATATGTCGTGCCAAATAGGCAAAACTCAGATTTTATTTAAAAAAACAACACTCTTCTTGCCGAATAATGAAACCCAAAATTTGTGTATGCAATAATTTCGTAAAAATCATTCTAAACCTAGGAAAATAATTTCATTGTATTTGTTGATTATTAAATTATTGTAAACTTATTAGGCTAAATTAAATCCCGCTCGTTATAATAAAGTTTGGTAAGTTTTCTAAGGTTCTTCTGGTACAAAATTAATAATTTTTACATTAACATAAATTAAAAAAATATATATCCTTACACGTACAAGATAAAATTTTAGAAAGGACTGAATTTTAAATAAGTTCCTGATGATTGACCCGTTTTATCTATTCGGCACGACATATATATATAATATATATATATATATATAGATATATATATATATATATATATATATATATATATATATATATATATATATATATATATATAATATATATATATATATATATATATATATATATAATACATAGATATAATATATGAATATATATGCAAACAACACTGTGAAAGAATAGAGAAGTCCAGCGTTACGTGCTACTCTGTTCTTTCACAGTGGTTGTTTTCGCATATTCTGAAATCACCTGTTTACTGTGATCTTATTGCATATATATTTATATATATATATGAAATATTATATATATATATGTGTGTGTGTGTGTGTGTGTGTGTGTGTGTGTGTGTGTGTGTGTGTGTGTGGTGTGTGTGTGTGTGTGTGTGTGTGTGTGTGTGTGTGTTATGCAAAAATCGCGAACAAGCGATCAACTACGGCGGAGTTGAAAGATAGCTCTACGCCTTTCGTGTTGCAATCAATACATCATCAGGAGCTTGCATATGATACAGAAAATAGGAGGTCCAAGCAAATATGATTAGAGAAAGCTTCTTTCCTGGAATGAGGCAGAAATGCTAGTTGCAGGAAGTGCCCTCAGGCATACCAATACCCATAGGCAAAGAGATTGAATATTATAACGTTAGAAGACAGCCAGCCCACAAGCACTGATATTACAGTAATAACCCAACGTAACATTAGTGACATGACAATTATTAAAAATTCGGTAAGACTACAATATGATATAAATGACTTTATATACTAAATACAGATGTATCGTGCAATTGCCTCAGGAATTTTCCGCACGTCTAGAAAACGGGTCCACTTAAAGGGAGACATACGTAGTTTATACAAAGGAAGAAGGACGTAGTTTATCTCACAAGATTCTAGGCAGATCTGGTCTGTCAAAAGAAGCAGGAAAACAAGCCCTAATTCCTCGGTGTGGAACTACAGCACTTAAGACAATCCATCACATTCGTATAAAAGTTTGATTTTGGGCCATGCACAATAGCCTCAACTAAAAACGGATATTTGAACAAACCACAACTGGTATTGTGTAATGTACGCTTATCATTTATTATATTTGCCAATTCTAAAATATTCCATTCAAGCCAAGTGGAACAAGAAAAAATGACTCTAGCTTCTGACCAATTTGCTGAGTTATTGCAAACTCTAATGTTGCTGAAAACTCAGATTCCTGGGTGATTTGTATCAAATAGCAGTGTTGTGATATCCTAACATCTAGAGGTTTCCCAGTCTGTCCCACATAGGATAAATTGCAAAAAATGCAGCCAGTTCTATGAACACCACCAACACAGTGTTGGGAGAATTCTTCATCAGATTGCTTCTAAGAGTCTGTGAATTTATAAAAACCACTTGTATGCTAAATCTTTTAAGGGTATTCGCCATGACAAATCAATTTTCATTGTATAGAACCAGCAAATTCTTGATCTGAGGTGTTATCTTAGGCTCAGCCCTATAATAAGCTTTCCTAATTGTCAGAAATACTGATTCCACGAATTCCTTAGGGTACCGCAATTTCGTGGCAACGTCAAATATTTTCCTAATTTCGTCAATGTTGAACTCCAGTTGCACACTCGGTAAGCTTTCGGTAACATAGTGAGAAAACACTCCTTTTTACTCCTGTCACATGGCTGGAATAGTAGTGAATAAATAAGCACACACTGGTGGCTTTCTATATACTGTAAACTTAAACTTTCTATCAACCTGGTTTATCAACATATTTAAGAATGGAAGTTTAGATTCCACTTCTTTCTCAAAGTTAAATTTAATACATGAGATCAAGGTGTTAAGTCTCGGTGAAAATGGATCCAGGCCAATTTATTTTGCCAAAGACACAAGATGTCATCCACATACCTGAACCATTTACCTTTATAGGACAAGATGTCTTTCAGCAGCCTAGTCTCGAAAACTCCATATCCAGATTGCTCAATAGAGTCAATGAATTTCCCATACCTATTTCCTTCCTTTGAGTGTAGTATCTCTCTTTAAATTTAAACTTGCAATCAACTACAAACAACTTAATCAGTTCAATAATGATATTATCAAAAGGCAAGGAGACCTCATTTAATTCTTCTCAATAAGATAGCAAGGTAGAAACTGGCACTCGAGTGTACAACGCCATGACATTAAAACTTAAGTGTAAAATCTTAGCCCATTAACATTTTGCAATTTGTAATAAATAACATTTTTTATTATAAAATTTCAAAAATGTTCCCAAAGCAATGGAGTTAATATTTTTTTTAAACCTTTTTACAGGGTAATTAACCGATCCAACAGACAATAATAGGTCTCACCAAAAAAACCGAACTTTGGGTTTTTTCATCAAACCTTAAAATAAAGGGAGTGTCCCAACCTTGCTAATGACTCATGAAAAATTAAAATCATATGGGGTGGTTTCTACAAAATTGGGGTTTCCTTACTTATTGGGACAGATCATCAAAAACCCCTTTATGTTAATATCACAACAAAATTGCTATTCAGTATGAACCCCCCGGAACAAATCAAATTTTTGGTCACATTAAGGTACAATAACACTGCAAATTGGTCAGAAGCCAAGTCATTTTCCCTAGTTCCCTTGGCTTTAAATGGGTATTGTGGAATTAAACAATTGCAAAACATAAATTATAGTGTACAATAACAGGGTAGCATCCAAATTAGATTCTTTTTTTGTTTAGGCTAGTACATAGCCAAAATTTGGGCTCTTAACTGTGCGTTTCCAACCGAGAAATTAGGGCCTGTTTTCCTGCCTATTTGATGGTTAGACCATGTCTGCCTTTTAAAAAAAATGGGGTCAAAAAATATTGGGCCCCATCCCCTGCAAAAATTTTTATATTCCCCTTTAAATGATCCTTTAAATGAACCCATTTTTGAGTTAAAAAATTCCTAACAATTGCCAATATATCATCATTTTGGGATTTAAAGTCATTTTTTAAATTTTAAACAAACCCAACCAAATTTTTTAAAAACTGCATGTCACTAATGTTACGTTAGGGTATTTTTAGCCTGACGGCACTTTCCGCCCTCTGCCCCCA
>NW_026467484.1:0-11800 GCF_026875155.1 Cherax quadricarinatus
AATTTTGTCACCATCAGTGAATGAATATGCTACGTACCCCCCCCTGGGGGAAATTTTATAATCTTAAAATTTTATAGCTCATTTACCCTTAGGAATGTTTCGACCTTCTCAAACCTCGTCGGGGGGGGGCCCTGTGCAGGGGGCGTCTTTCTAATTAATTTTTCCCATAAAAAATTAAAGCTTAACGGTAACCCATTTCCAACTTTTTGGGTCGTGCCGAACCGAAAAGGCCACGTGGGGTCTAAAATTTTGTCACTGTACAAAAACGCACCAAGTCCTTCAAAAAAATGTAAAATAGTTTTAAAAAAATTTAAATCAATAAATGGTCCCTCCAACTAAATCAATAGAATGGGCAGCCAAAGAAAAGGGGCGCTCCCCCACGTTCCCCCAAAAAACGGGAGCTGGGGGGACTCACCCAAAAAGGGAAAGGGGGGATGGCCCCCGGCATCCACTGCCCAAGCTCGAAGAACAAAAACTGAATAAAAAACCTATGCCAAAATACAGTTGGGTATTCTGTTTTTTTCCACAATTCGGTAAACAGACAAATACCTAGCCAAGAATCACTGTTGGTTAGGAACAGGAAAAGCTTAAAATGTGGTAGAGAGATTTGCCTAAGCTGTGCGCCAGGGGAGAAAAAAAAACATTTGGGGCGCCGGGGAAAGCCAAGCAAGTTCCCCCTGCCTGACTACAACGGACACAATTGTCCAATTGTTTTAATCATTGGAATGATTATTATCACTTTTTTTTGGCAAAATAATAAAAAACATAGTTCACTTGCGAAAACAGCAGGGGGCCCAATATTTGGTCCCATTTCCCTCTCAAAGTGGGAAAGAACTGATATTGATTCAGGGGAAAAAATTACTAGTTCGAAATAAACTGATCATGTACCACAGCAAAAAAATTATCATTATGGAGAAAATGAATGAACTATTTGATAAGTTTGGGTTTTTTAGTGCATAGGATTGAATGTAAAAAACCCAAGCCACAAGGTCTAGATTAAGCCAATAGGGGGACATTCAAGATAAAGATGGACAGTTTTGGGGTTGGTTACCGGGAAAATTAAATCCCCCACATCTGCCTAGAAAATTTTTCGCATGGCTTTCGGACAAAGAAAGCACAAATACATGGTCAGGAAAAATCCAGAGCTACTGACGTCAAAATATCATACAAAACATTGGACAAAAAATTTCATTGGGGAAATTGAAGATAATTGAAGACAGAACTCATTATCCCCCCGCACCTGGAGTCAGAAAAGATTCTGAACCCTCCCACTCTGTTGATAAAATTTGCGCGCACTGCAAAAAAAGATGTAAAAGTTTTAAAGATGTTGATGCCCGGGGACCCCACTAACTGAAAAGTTTGGAGACGTGCCAGAAATTTCGCAAAAACCCCATACCCTACAGGGCTGATATTTCAAAAAGCTTTCTTAAGAGGGGACTCAAAAAATAAATGAATCATACTCGATTCTTGGGCCTAAAATCCACTATCCTCAAAGTCCTGTGAAAACTTATCTTTTTCAAATCATTTTATTTGGTGCAACATCCTCTCCTTTTCAAAAAGCTACTCTAAATACACTTTTGAAGAAATCTGAAATCCCTTCAAAAAAATTTTAAAAGAAAAGTTTCTAGTGGACAATCTTCAAGGTACTGTGATAAAGAGGGGATTTGAAACCCTTATAAAGAGAAAAAAAGGAATGAAAAAAGCAAATATCCTCAAGGGTTGGGGAATACAAATCAAAAAATTTAAAGGGGAAACTTATCTAAAAAGATTTCCCGAAACAAAATTTCCCTGATTGCAACAATAGCGGGGACTTATTGGAAAAACCCAAAGGAAGATATTTAAATCTCAAAAAATAAATATAAATCTCCCGTACACTCACTAAACGAGTTTACGTCGGGCATCACAAGTTTTGATCCTCTAGGACTCGTTCACCAATTACCAAAAAAGGCAAAATGCTTATGAAAGTGTGGAAACTCAAAATTGGAGGGATGAAAAAATTGCCTCTAAAATGAGTCAGAGAGAAACAATTACACTTTAACATGTTTCTGTGTGCGTCAACCAATTATGGCGCTGAAATTACATGAGTAATGCAAAAGGAAGTCACTAATTCTTCAAAGGCCAGGGTAGAAAACCTTAAGGTCAAAACATTCCCAAAATTTGGAATGACAGCACCTATGTGGGTACAAAATTAGCTTCTATCTCAAAAAAGTACTTGATCATCTCACTATGAAAAACCGTGATCGGGAAAGTGATAATGAAGCATTTCTCCAATGGTTAAGAAATAAAAAGGGTAATTGGGTTAGACAGAACAAGTAGCAGAAATAAAGAGAGCAGAGAGATTATCTCTTTCCCCACGTCTCTCCCCAACAGAATCCAGCTGACATGTTTTGTCACGTGGGTCCCATCAAGAAATTTGGGGTAAAAAATTATGGCTCCACGGACGAACTGGCTCCTAATGAAATAAGGGCCCTCAGCAAAAACCCACATTATCCAAAAAGCTTTTTGCTTAACAAAAGCAGAAATAAGTTGTGTAAATACTGCAGACACAACAGAAATAGTCATTATGAAAAAATACTCATCTTTGGGAAAAACCTTTAAGATTTACAGTCTTGTTTTTAAATTCATTAAAGGGAATAAAACCTGATTAGAATTCTTGAACCCATTAAATACGGAAAAAATAATACAAAAGAGTTTTCTCTACAAATATAAATTTCTAGAAACAAAGAAAAACCCCCAAAAAAACCCTGTCTGTTTAAAATTCTTTAGGACTTTATCTCACTCAGAAAAATTAAAAGATGTCGGGGAAGAATCATAATTCTTCACTACAAAAGAAGCATACATCCAATTTTGATCCCCAAGAATCATTGGCTAAAAAAACTGATTGCGCAAAACCCCCACAGTCGTGTTACATGGGGGGTAGCTGACACACTTTGTCATTACGAAAACCCCTACTGGTACCTCAAGGTCGACAAAGTGTGAAAAAACAAAAAAAGGGATGTATTACTTGGCACTATGATTCAGTATTCAGTACCCGGTCCACCTCCCATCCCCTGAAAGATTTTGTCAATCACTCTTTTTGAGGTGACAGGTGAATTACATGGCCCAATTTTTTTAAACCCAAAAACAGCTGAAAAAGTTCCCATCAAGGCGAATCTGTTTGTTCACTTGTGCTACAACTAAGCAGTACATCTAAAGTCCCCACTGACAGTCTCTGAAACCTTTATCAAGTTATTCAGAAGGTTTCACCCGAAGGGCATGCCCCCAAGATTTTTCATATAATGAACAAACTTTGTTTGTGGTGCTGCTTAATAAGAAAGACTTTGACAACCGAAGTAAAAACGATGCGAATAAACGCGTTGTCGTGGAGATACTTTCCCTCCTAAATCTCCATGGCACGCGGTTTTTTATAAAGAATAAAAATGGGCATTGTAAAACGTTGTTTAAGGAAGACTCTCATGAAAGGAATAACTTAGAAGAATTCCGTACATTTGTACGAAATAAAAAAAGAGTCAACAACGACCTTAACTTACTTTTACCAAAGATTGGACATCTAGAAGTTTTAAGTCCATCTCATTTACTCCAGGGCAAAAGGCTCAAACCCTTTTTCCTCCCTGAATAAAAAGAAATCATAGAGGATCCACTTATTTGAACCTGAGCAACCAGACTAATTAAAAACCCCTTAATAAATATTAAACTTTGGGGAAAAATTTTGGGGAAAACTATCTCACCTCATTGAGAACACTTTTATGGAGCGGGTTCCTGAAAATCTAAACCTTAAGACCTGGTGACATAGTGATTATTTACAAAATTTTGGTCCCAGGGCCCAATGGCCCCTTGGGAAAAAATTTTGACCATTATCCCGAGCAAATGGAATCATCAGACTGTTGAGTTTTGACAAAGGTGTAGTGAATAACGACAATAAAATTAAACAGACCCTAGAATTACCATGTTGAAAAACAAAAATTAGTGATTCTCCAGAAACCACACAGACTAAACTGTTTAAAAAACAAGCCAGTGGTGGGATTTAGAAAATCAAATAATGTTAAGTGATGAATAGTTCACCTGCACGAACCTCCGCTGCCCCCAGTGGGAGAAATTTTCTCCAGGGGGGTATCACTCCCCCTTCAGCCCTTTATTTTTTTTCCTTTTTGTTTTTTTTTTTTTTTTTTTCTTATTTTTTTGGGTGTTTTTTTTTTTTTTTTTTTTTTTTAAAAAATTTTTTTTTTTTCTTTTTTTTTTTTTTCCCCAAAAATTTTTTTTTTCCCAAAAAAATTGGTTTTTAGTTTTTCCTTTCGGGGGGCGTGACGGCGGGGCGTTTTGTGGCGTCTTCAGATTATTTTTGACTCTACTGAGAGTGACACTGACGCCAGGAAAAACCAATAAAAAACTATCTGTGCGTTAGTGTGAACAAAGTGTCTTTTAAAAACACAATAACACTTACAAGAAGTGTCATTAGTTCTTTATGATAAATTGTGAACAAAAAAACAAATCTTTTGGAACTAGTGTACCAGTTCGTATTTCCCAGACTAGGAAGACGGGCATCCAAAACACTTCACTTCTATCAAGTCCCGATACCTGTCGAAGGGGTTTAAGAAAACCATGCTCATACTACAAGAGCAAGGTAGGTTTCAATTTCTTGTTACTGGGGGGCTGCGCATTCTTGGTCGAAGGGTTTTTAATAAAAATACGGCAGTTAGGGGCGGACTTTTTAGTCCCACAAGTAAATTTTTTCAGTCTCGTGAATGAAAAAATGCTACATAACTCCCCCCCAGGGGTAATTTTTAATCTTCAATTTATAAAATCATTTTCAGCCCCTTAAGGAATGACTTTACAGTTCTCAAGACCTCGTCTGCAGGGGCGGTGTCAGGGGATGAGCTGTCTTCCTAAACTAATTTTCCCATAAAAATGTATAACTTAACTGGGATCCCCTTTTCAACAACGGGAGTACCTCCCCAAATGGTTCTGTTACTAACCTACTACCCAGGTGTGTAAAGGAGAAAGTTTAAAGTGAACATAATACAGAAAGGGGATGAGGGATCAATGATTTTTGATAAAAAAATTGGATATCACATTGGAGAAGGAGTTTGGAAAAAGGAAATTTTTAGATATTTGGAGTTGACGTGTCATTTAGAATTATGATTAAGCCCTAGAATTGATGAAGGGAAAAATTGAGTGGTGGTTAGGTTTGTGGAGACAAAAAACGTTATCAATGGGGAAAAGAAGGGAAAGTATGAAAATACAGTAGTACCCAAAACTTTACTGGGGGTTGAAGCTTATTTGCAAATCTGCAGCGGGGGGGGGCGGTTGGAGGCAGTGGGGAGTCCTGTTAAAGGGGAAAGGTGTTTAAATATTACAGAGGTTCGGGGTGTGGGAAAATTAGAAGGGGGGTGGATTAAAAAAAGATTTGTCATGGGTGAGAGAGGGTTTTTAGTTTGGCGTTCATTTTAAAAGGGAAGGATCAAAGTAGAATGCATGGGGAACATTTAAAACTGTAGGGGAAAAGGCGGGGGGAAGGGGTCCCCGAAAAGGTTTGAAAAGGGGGGAAAGGAGGTTTTTTTGGGGGGGGGCTTTGGGCTCCAGCAAGGGTGTGACGTGATAGATAGGAATGAAAGGAGACGAAGGTATTTTGGGGTCTGCGAGTGTTGGAGTGTGGCAGGGTAATATTTAGGAAGGGATTCAGGGAAACCCCGTTTTTTTGTATAGCCGGACTTTGGGCCCGGAAATGGGGGAATACAATGCCTGCACTTTAAAGGGGGGTTTGGGTATTTGGCATTTGGGGGGATATGTTGTGTATTTCATATTTTCTTCTAAACTGTTTTATTTGGGCGCCTTTGCAAGACAGTGTTTTTGTTAATGAGGTGAAAAGGGTTGAAAGGAGGAAAGTATTTTTTGTGGGGATTTTCTTTTTTTTTGGGTCACCTTGCCCCGTTGGGGGACGGCCCCACTTGTTAAAAATTATATATATATTTATATAATATATATATAAATATAATATATTTATAAATATATAAATAATATATATATATATATAATATATAAAATAAATAAATATAAACAGTGGACCCTCGAATTTATTCCCTTTTCTGTGTGCAAAAATATGTTTCCTCTAAAAGTATTTTTTGTTTATTTTTCCCCTAAGAAAAAATGTAAATCCAATTTAACCATTCCCGACACCCAAAAAAATTAACAAAAAAAACATGTATATAATATATATATAAATTTTTAAATTATATATTTATATATATTTAAAATTTTAAATTTTTATATAATATATTTATATCAATATTAAAAAAAAAACAAAACACTTCGCTAGCCGAGGATTTGAAACCCCTGTTGTACTGCCCCTCATGGGGGAACATAAAAAATAGGGAAACTGCAGCAGGCCGTTCGCCCTCAGGCAGTCCTTTTCAAAAACCCTTTTCACAACAAAAAATTTACCAAACCCAAATTTTAAAGCTTTAAACCAAGGACCACCCAACCCTAAAAATGGTGCAGCCCCGCACACAGCACTGTTGGGCCGCCATCCGAGGGGGATACGGGGTGTAGGGGCTTCTAACTAATTTTTATTCTATCCCCTTTTATGTACCCTCACGAGCAGCATTTAATTTTTATTGTAAACACGAACGAGTGGTATTGATCAAAACAACACTGTGCTAGCCAAGGATTCGAACCCTTTTCTGCCTGTTCATGGTAAGCGAGAACCCTAGCGCAGTTTTGTTATTATAAATCCACTCGTTGTGGTGACAATTTAAATTTATAATTATTTATATTTTTAAAAATATAATATTTTATATATATATATATATATATATATAAAAATTTATATATAATATAAATATAATATAAATTAATATATATAATATCGTCCGTTTTGGGTAAAACTTGTTTTTTCCCCTAAATAAACAACCCCCTTTTTTCCCAAATTGGGCAAGCGAAAATTTGTGTATGCAAAATTTGCAAAAAAATACTGAACCCAAGAAAAAAATTTATTTCACTGGTTTGTTTATTTTTTAAATTTATTGAAACCTTATAAAAAATATATTTAGTTAGTTTAAAATAATAGCAGAGCAACAATGTGAAAAAATTAGCGAAATTCGAGCGCTTTCGTAAAATTTCTCACTTATCACATTTCGTAATTTTCACGAAACCCTTGGAATTTGCTTTTTTTTTACAGGGTTGTTTGCATTTGGGGTTACACCTGCGATATCACCTGCTTGTTAATATAAATGGGTCCAAGAGGTAAAAACAGTAAAACATTGTAGATTATGAGAGGGTCGGGGTATACTCGACCCTACAATCACCCTTATGTAATACAACAAAGTGAATAAAAAAACCCGGGCCCCACAGGATTCACCTTCTCTTCCCTGGGAAATTTTTCGTTATATCCCCCTTTAGAAAACACTAATTCGCTCTATTTTATTAAACCACTTTTTTATTCTCTGCATTCTGCCCTTTGGGTTTCCCCAGTTTCCCCCCCCTTCTCATGGTTTAAAATCACCGTTTATCTTTTTTTGCCCACCCACCTGCTGACCCTTTTTATCTCCAAGCCTGTCAGCCGCCAACATTCCGGCCAATTTCCCCCCGACAGGGCAAATTGAAAATGTGCCTGTCATGTTGCATTTTTTTTTCCCAAATGGTAAAAAGTTTGTTTCTGAACCCTGTCATAAGTTTTCCCAAAAAATTTTCTCTCTAACTTTTTTTCCCTGCCTGGGGCAAACGGAGAGCAAACCTGCCCCTTGCCCTGCTGAAAAAAACGGCCTGCAAGATTTTTCCCGACAGCTCACACCCACATTTCGTCTCCCTTTCCACCAGCTTATGCCGGGCAACAACAAGCTTCTCACTGTGTTTTGTAAGACAAACAGGAATGCCGCCTTCCTCCTGTTCCTTTCCCCCCGCTGCCACCTGTTCCCTGCCGCAAGAAAGCTTCCAGAAGACAAAGCCTGGCAGATCCACGATAGGGGCTGTTAGTCAGCCATCCAACCATGAAGGCGCTGGTCACTACCCAAAAAGTGCAGGGGGACAGGGCGGGTTTGCAATCCACCCAACCATGCAGCCAGGCAGCCAGGCACCAGGCAGCCACCAGCCAGCCACCATCAGCCGCCACCATCAGCCATCATCCGGTAACTGCTATCCATCCAGCTTAACCAGCCAGCTTAGTCAGAAAGCAGGCAGGAGCCCAGCCTGTCCTAGCCCCTGCCTGCCTCCCTGCCTACCATCCACCACCCAGTAGACATAAACCTTTTTTTCCTTTATCCCCGGTTGTCCCCAAACCCCAAAAATTTATAGTTAAATTAAAATTAACAGAAAAAATTTAAATCCTAAGTTTGAAGTAATTGCTTTAAGTTCCAAAAGCCAACACGACCACAGAAAAAAGTTCAACATCATGCACAGAGCTAGCCCAAAAAACAAATTTTCCCAGTAAGGCAAGAGAGGTAGGGGAAAATAAAAAAGAACCCGAAGTAACCACAGACAACAAAAAAAAAAGGCGGGAAAACAAAAAAAAAAAGAAATTAGAGATAGGTGTAGAGCTAATCTAGACAATAATGAGGGGAACAAAAAGCAAAACTAAAAAAAATTAGACAAGGACAATGGATGAGACTGACAAAGAGGGCAGGAAAAAAATTTTTCATTATAACAGAGCGCAAAACCCCGCAATTATACAGGCAGGGGGAGGGGGGGATGGAAGGAATTCGGCTCAATTCATGGAACGGGAGCAAGATCGAATTCCCTAGATCAAGAGCCTTCACCATGAGGGAAAAAATTTAAAGAAAACAACCAGGGGACAAAACAACAGAGGACAAGCAATCTGCACAGATAATTAAGGGGTAAACAAATTGGTCAAAGACCCGGGTGTAGACAACGAGGTCATGCAAGGTATTACGAACTTTATAAGAAAGGTCTGGGAGACCGGTCTAATTGGGGAAAATGGAACAAAAAAAAATAACTCAAAGTAGAATAAACATATTTGCCTTCACCAATTATACATACAAGATTACAAAAAGTACGATAGAACATAAGTGTACACCCGGGGACAGTTGGCAAGCAGACTTTAGAGAGTGTGCACCCTACCAACCAGCACTCGCTAAATCTGTCATTCATTTACCTAACTGACGCTTTGACGGGGTTTTCTGTGATCGGCCAAAAACCAAGTATGATTTTAAAGACGGACCCCTATGAACGTTTTTAACCCTTAGCACCCGGTTTGTGGGTTTGGGGGGGGACCAAGGGAGTGTGACATTGTCGAATAAAAGTGACATACCTTTGCTCCTCAAAGGGAAAAACTGAGAGGACTATTTCACCGACATTTCCCCACCTTTGCCCCCCTTAGATGGGTTGTGACTCTGGGTTCACAGTTGTAATGGACCTCTCTACCAAGTGGAAAGAAAAAAGGGTCTTAATGACTTTCCCGTCACCACCTTGCAAAGAGAGGAAGGCCCTAAAATGCCTTACCACAGTTCTCGCCATGTCAATTCTTCAATGGGCCCAAAAACAAATAGATTTATTCTCACCAGATCTTAGAACCTTGATTTGTAAAAGTCAAAAACACTTAATTAGCCCCTTTCCCAATTTTCCAGTGTTGGGAAATGAACCCCCAAAGGGCAGGCTGGCACTTGGGGCAAGCCCAGCTCGAATGCCCGGCAGTCAGTTTCTAACAGACCCATGTTTTAACACGGGCCATTTTCCCTGAATGGGGCACATGGGAACCAGATCCTAAATTCACCCAACCTTTAATTTGATGTGTTTTCCCCGCTAGTAAAGGGGCAGGCATGAAGAGTCCGAACTCACTAAGTGATTTTTGGGTCTCTGAACCTAAGTTCGAGCCGTAATCAGAAGGGTGAACTTTGACCTCGTTTTACTATAAAATACTGAGTTTTAAGTTTATGAACAGGCAAAGTTAATGGGGCTTGTGTTGACATTTAAATCAATTGATTGCCAGGTAGAGAAGGGCCGGGGGAACGCAAAATCCTTTTCCCTACATTTTTATTTAAAAAAAATGCAATCCATGATTTTTAAGAAAGTGGGTTCGTATCTAACTTAATGGGAATCATTCCCAGATTGGTAAAATCCATTTACCACACGCAGTGTTTTGCACCAATTGACACCCAAGTCATTTGGCCAAGTCGGCTGGATTATTCTGTCGTAAGGATCAGGGGCCAATGTCTCAAAGGGGGATAAGGGAAGTAGCCCATGTCCAGTACACTTGGAATGAGAGCCGTTGTGGGGAAAAGTTATTTTGAATTTGTGGGGGGCTGGTGAAATCTCATTTTGGGGCTGGCTTGATTAACAGAAATTCCCCAAACCCCAAACTTAAAGAAAAAATCCTCCACAGACTTTATAGTACTATTACGTATCCTAACTGTACGATAGGTGTGCTTTAAATTTGTTTTAAGAAATCTTTTTGTGTAATTTTTCTGTCTATTAACATCAATGTGCTCTCTGAACCCCCCGCCGTCCTCCTTTGTGGCGCTGGTGTTCCACTTCTCTGTCTGAGTAATATTTTTCCTGTAAGGGAGGGAAGGGCTTTGAAAATCTTTAGAAAGTTTACCTGGCCGAGCATTCTCTTTATGTATGAATTTTTTTAAATAGTTGGGAAGGATTGAAAAGGAAAAGGGAAGTGGGGGTCACCCCCTCCACTAGGGGAGCTCCTGACACCTGCACGCGCACTCCAGCCCAAGGGTGCTGAAGCACTGGGGGTGACCACAGCCAATGACCCGGGCACCAATGGGGTTTTCTCAAGCCCCCTCAGTCACAGGGGGGAAGGTTTTAAAACTGCCGCCCAAACCGATCAACGAACACCTACGACCCACATTCACCATTGAAGATGTTTATAGGAGGGTCTACTTGTCCCCTTAAATAATAAGTCTGTAGCAATACTGATTTACTCATCTTTCCTGGGGGAGTGCAGCTCCATAAATTTGTGGATTTGTGGAGTCTAAGTGTTATGTGATTCTATCTTAAATTCAGCCCGCAGCTCAGTCACAGGGTGAAGTTAAGCCACGCTTCTCAAGCTTGTTTACTGATGTATCAAGTAAATTTTGCCGATTCCAAATTCGTGGGGCAGATTTAGAAATAAAGTCAGTAGCCGGGCAGATGCCCCAACATTCAACCGGCTCACAAACACAAAAGGGTCTGCCCATTTTAAGAAATATATTGGGAGGTGTTTGGTGAATAATACTGTGTTGCAGTCTAAATATTTAAAAAACATTTGACCTGACTAAACACCTTAAATTTAATATTTTTATTTCTGCAATACATGTAAAAGGGTATACGGGCCCTAGCTGACATCAATGACAACATTATATAGAAAGCTGCTTGTTATGTGAGCATTTCGGGCAAAATTTGGTCATTTTTCCCGGATGCACCCACACCCCCACAAAAAAACCCCAGTACCCTTTTTTAGGGGTGAACAGGAACAGCAATCTTTGGGAACATCCCTAATGTTTTCCGCTTACCGGAGATTCGAACTCCGGACCCAGGTTGAGCTGAGTACGCTAGTGACGGCTAGGGACACTTCAGGGAAATTTGAGTCACCTAACAGCCCCAGAGCCTGTTGTTACTAACTAGATCTCTCAGCTCATTGATTGTTAAAGGGAACGCTGTCACAATGATTTTTCGTTATGTTATTATTATTATAACAAGGGGAAAGCGCTAAACCCGGGGGATTATACAGGGCCCCGGGGGGGTGTGGGAAGGTTTTTTCAGGGTTAAATTTGGGGAACTGGGGCAAGACCAATTCCCCAAAACAAGACCCCTCACCAACATCAAAACCTTTTCCTTGAGGGGTTACGTATGAGTAAAG
>NW_026467485.1:0-13227 GCF_026875155.1 Cherax quadricarinatus
TCTTGTGCACCAGTTTCTTGAGATTTTTGAATAGCAACGGTAAGGTTGATATTGGCCTGTAGTTATTTACATCTGTGGGGTCACCACCTTTTGTATTGGTGTAACCCTTGCTGTCTTGAGTAGTGTTGGGAAAGTGTAGTTTCTAGTGATTTGTTAACCCTTAAACTGTCCACACATAGATCTACGTTCATGTGTGGGGGCTTCGAGCGTAGATCAACATTTTATTTTTCATTCCTTCAAAATTGGCGCTATAGGCCTGAGTCGCCTAGACATGAGAGAATGGGTCTGCGCACTCAGTGTGCACAGTATGAAAAAAATCGGGGATGCCAGGGTACCGCGTGGTAACACCAGTTGGTTTCAGCTCCATCTTGGGTTAACATCGTGGCAAACCCTCGAGATTCACTCGGGCTTCGTCGTATTAACACTACTATTTTCGGAAAGTGATACAGAATGCAAGTTTAGTGGTTTTGACACTGATATAGCCACTAATGATCAAGGAATTAGTGAAACTTTTGATGATGACCCTTAGCCCATGACCTCTGGGGTGGCCAGTGTGGCTAATGTGGCCACTGTGACCACAACAGACCCTCAGCCCAGCACTTCTGAGGTTGCTAGTGTGTCTTCCCAAAGGCAACTCCGTAAGAGGAAATTATCATTTTCCATGCGTTATAGTGTTGACAGTAGTGAAAGTGATATGAGTGACAACGATGAAATCGATTTTATGCCCATAGACGATTTGTCGAGTGAAAGTGATCATCATCATTCCCCAGTGAAACGTACCTTTAGGCATCATAACCTATGTTCAGACAGTGTGCCATGTGCAGTAGGCAAGGTTGTGGGAGGTCATGATCTGAAACCCAGCCATTGATAGTGATAATGATCATGAAGGAGTGTATGCTGGGATGGAGGAAGTGGGGTGGCATGGTGCCTGGACATCATGGCGCTGTGGGTGGGCAGACAAAGGACCGCCCGGCACCCTCTCAACTATGTGCTGCCTTCACTCCTGTCCTTCCTCCTGCTCCCCATGCCCCATACCACAGGTACAACCTACATCATGTGACTGCGAATGGAACTGGACAGAAAGTACACCATTCAGTCCACATCCTTTCAGTTTTGATGCCAGTGAAAGTGGCATCATGCCACACTGTCCATCACAAATGAGTCTACAGAGTTAGACTATTTCAACTATACTTTGATGAGCCGATAATGAAACCTGGTTGTTACCCAGACCAACATCAACTACTAGTATACTATGGACCACACAGATATTTCAGAATCTTCATGGCTGTGCAGGTGGAAAGATACAACTGTGGCTGAAATGTATTTATTCCTTGGCACTGTCATGCTTATGCCACACACATATGAGAAACAATATAGCACACTACTGGTCCACAGACCACTTCATCAGTACTCCAGTCTTCTGTGACCTCCTTCCCTGCAACAGATTCACTCTGTTGCTACGATTGTTGCACTTCTCAGACAGGAATACGCCAAATCGAAATGACCTCTTATACAAAATCGGGAATTGTTTATGTATCTGAAGCAAAAATTCAGTGCCTACTTTTATCCATTCAAGAAAGTTGTGTTGACGAGTCCTTGGTTCTGTTCAAGTGACAACTGTCATTCAAACAATATATACCAAGCAAATGTAATCTCTTTGGTATAAAACTCTTTGTTATGTGTGACTGTGAGACTGGTCTTGTGTTGGATGTCATTATCTATACAGGGAAAAACATACTCAATGATACCAGGCACATCTTGGGCATTTCTGGTGATGTTTGCGAGAAGATGGAACATACCTTGGCAAGGGTCATACATTGCCCACGGACAACTGGTATACAAGCCTTATGCTCGCTGATTTCCTGCATGTGAACAATACTGATATACTATGTGGAAGAGTGAGAAGAAATAGAAAATGTATGCCAAGGTTCACTGGAGCAAGTCTAGTGGAAGAGTTTCATGCCAATGACATCATGGCAATGACGTGGCATGACAAACGAGATGTGACATTGCTGTCAACCATCCACAGAAATGAGATGGTACAAACAGGACTGAGCAGGTTCAACAATAAACCTATTGTAAAGCCAGCTGCTGTCGTTGACTATACGACAGTATGATTACTATCAGTACCAACATTTGTGTCTCAACAAGAATTGGCTATGAAATCAAAAGATCTACAACAAAACATTATTATCATAACATGAAAACGACCAAAATTATAAAAAATAGAAAAAAACGATGTTTATTTCTGCAAGCGACAGTGCTCCATGTTGCCGACACCTCATCATTTAGCACCAGCCTCACGGACTTATATCTCGATATGTATCGACCCTAAAATTTTTTTTTATCCTATAACATTTATAAAGATTAGATTTTGCCACCAAAGTGGCTAGTTTATTGTGCACCCCATATCCATCTTGTGGTTGGTAACACAAGAGCATATGGATACACAAGAGGCCTAGGAACTAGACCTTGAAAGGGTTAACAGGTTCAGTGAAGTGTTTCGCCTGAGTGTGAAGGAATACCTCCTGGAAAAAAAATTGCCACTCAGTGCCTTCTGGTAATGGGGCAATGCTCCTGCTCATCCTCCAGACTTGGATGACCAAATGGTAGAGGAGTTTAGTTTCATCACAGTGAAGTTCTTGCCCCCTAATACCACTCCTCTCATCCAACCCATGTACCAGCAGATCATTTCAAACTTCAAAAAACTCTACACAAAAGCAGTGTTTCAAAAGTGCTTTGAAGTGACCTTGGGCACTCAGTTGACCCTAAGAGAGTTTGGAGGATCACTTCACTATCCTCCATTGCATGTGAGTGACTTTCAGGACGATGAACTCTGCTTGGAGGAGGAAAACTGTACCCAGATTGTGTCCTCAACAAAGATTTTGAAGGGGTTTGAGGCTGACCCTGAAAAACCTGTGCAGTTGTGCAATTTTATTGTGGCATAGGGGCATTCCATGGGGTTGGATGGGAGGGGCCAAAATTTTGGGAAAGAGCTCTTGGAGGCCACAGTCAAGAGCTAACTATTGAAGAACTGCAAGAACTTCATCTGTAACAGCAAACCGAGCAGTCGGGAAAATTGCTTCAGAGGAGGAGGAAGACTGATGGAAGAAGGTGCCTTCTTCAAAACTTAGGACATTTGCGCAAAGTGGAGTGAGGTGCAACGTTTGTGGAGGAACATCACCCCGACAAAAACTGTTGCAGCTGTGTCAGCAACATGTACAATGGCAATGTCTTGTCCCATTTGAGGGAAATTTTTAAGAGAACGCCCGAAACAGAGCTATCTGGAACAATTTTTTGAGCGGACAGGGGTCTAGTGACTCGAGCTGTTCAGTGGCATTTAAAAAACAAAGAAGGGAAGTAACCCCAGATAAGGACTTGTTACCTAAAGTCTTTTTGGAAGGGGATTCCCTTCCAAACAATAGTGTACTTCTCCATCCTCTCCCCTCCTCTGTCTTCCATACACTAACAACAGTATTCATATAAAGGTAAGTGTTATGTTATTTTTGTTTTATACTTGATGGGTTTACTGTTTTCTGTATGTAAATCTACATTTAATGTAAAAAAACAAATTTTTTTTTAATACTTTTGGGTGTCTAGAACATTAATTGGATTTACATTATTTCTTATGGGGAAAATGGTTTTGGCATTCGTAAATTTCAACTTTCATCACACTCTCTGGAACGGATTAATTACAAAACTCGAGGGCCCACTGTGGTTGATAATTGTGGTGACTTTAGTGGGCTCAGTTCGGGCAAGATAGGAGGAGGTTGGGAAATTCCCATCTAAGTAATCACTTGCTCAGGCATTAGTACCTGGGATTTTACTGGTGAGATTTGATCCTATGGTTGTTAACAGTATCAATAGGCTGTAGTTGTGTTTCATTCAGTTTAGGACAATATCCCCAGTTTTTATCAGTTAGTGGGTGTCCAGAATCTGAGTGTGTTTTCCAGGTCTTTTTTATATCTCCTCTTGTTTCAGTGAATCTGTTGGAATAGTACAATTGCTTGGCCTTTCTTATTAGTTTGGTGAGGACTGATGCGTAGTGTCTATATTCCTTTTCATATTGATGTTTATCAGTGGATTTTAATATGCTGTTTGTTAGCCATGGGCAACCTAGCCATTTATTTATAATTTGTTTCATATTTATGGGACAATGTTTGTTATATAATCTAAGTAATCTGTTAAGAAATATGTCTATCCAATCATTGACACCATTGGCATTGGAGGATTCTGTAGGCCAGTCATCCGTACCTAGCTCTGCTGTGAAGTTACATATTGAAGCCTCATCATGGAGTCTAAAAGAAACTTTGTTGTACGTATTCCAGTGGTTATTTACTAATGTTTGTTAAGAGGAAGGTGGGGGTAGTGGTCAGTAGTGCTGTCAGTGATTGCCCTGATTTAAGAGGGGCTGGTATATTGGTCCATATATGATCAATTACGGTTGCACTTGTCTCAGTTAGCCTGTTTGGTTTATAGTTGGTATGAGAAGTGTGTTGTTCATATTGTGATGAAATCAGTTACTGGCTGGTCGTCTATTAGGCCAAGGTTAATGTTAAAATCTCTGGCTAAGAGAAGGTGGTGCTTGTTCATTTGGTTGTTTGTTATTAGTGTCTTTAATTTTCGCTAAAATTTGGGATGTTTGTATGAGGCATCCGGTAAAGGCACCAATTTGTTTTAGGAGCTTAAAACTACTACTCGACAGTTACAACAGAATGTATAGTCACAATACAGGCATAAGGGCCCCTTTTCAACACCCCTCGAGTAAAACTCTCACTATGCAAGAACGCTTTGCACTAAAAAAGGGCCCCAAAAGATCGGGAAAACTTGCTACCGGAACAAGTCAAGGATCCCAGACAACTTATAATTTAGGGACTCTCCCTTAAAAATCATCTTACGAAAATATTAACCAAATTTAAACCCAAAACATTACTGGCTAGTTTTATCGTGTGACCTCCTGGCTTTTAATTCTGCCATTCCATAAAATATTACCCCCTGCCCCCATTCCTTGTAAATTTGATTTTGTACTAAGTATACATAAGATTAAGTCCAAACAAATTGTTAAAACAGCTTTAACCCCTATTCTATGTTTGTTTTAAGTAATAAGGGTATGTACATGTATTAGGATGCCACAAATACCTTTCTCAGAACAAGATGACATAGCGGCATATATTACTCGATTCGAGAGTACTGCTACTCTGTGACTGGCCATCAGATTCTTGGGCTACTAGGCTTGGCTTACTACTGTCAGGTTCAGCATTAAATGTCTATTCCACTCTACCCTCTGATGTTATTTCTAGTTATAGCCTGCTGAAGAAAGCTATACTTCAGGCTTTCAAAAAAACTACTCATTACAGGTCGGAGTTTAGACACATTAAAATAACTCCTAATCAAAATTATATGCAATTCTTGACAATACTTTTCAGATTATTTGATTCGTGGATTGATAGTGCTGAGGTTGACCACGATTTCGAATCTTTACGAGACCTGATGGTAAGAGATCAATTCCTTTCTTCTGTAAACTCGACTTAGGAATATTCATTAAAGAAAGAAACATTCATACGGCTGCAGAAATGGCACAAGCTGCTGATATATATGCGTGCGCTCATAATAACTACCCTAAAGAGCGTAGCAGATATAAGCCTGTTGGGCCTAAGCAATCTGAGGGATCCAAACCCTCCATACCAAGGAATTCCACGGCCTTCACAATAAAGTGTTTCAACTGTAATGAGTGGGGTCATAGATGGCCCGACTGTCCTAGAAAAATAGGTGAAAATGTCTGTAAATGTTTCACTGAATCAAACATAAACGCACCTTTTAGTGAAGGTACAGTCAATGACATGAATGTGTCATCCATTCTTAGAGACACTGGATGTTCCTGTATTGTTATCTTAAGTAAGCTTTTCCCTAACCTAGATTCTTCACGTTATAAGTCCACTAAATTAACTGACTATTTAGGAAGAAGCGATTCTTTTCCAACAGTCAGATGTTTCGTTAGGTCCAAATGATTCTCAGGATGGGTAGATGCCGTAGTTGCCCCGATAACCTCGTGTTCTGTTTTGGTTGGGAACATACAAGGGGCTACTTTCCCATCTGAAAAGGACTGTTTGGAATTTGGAGTTTCCAAGGAAGGGTTGGAACCTAATATCTGTTTCTTCACAGATAGTTCCAGATGAGATTCAGTTCGGTAACTTAAATCAGAGAGCTGATGGTTACAAAACTCCGGTAACTCCTTTAGTAAGTCAGTCATTTAAACTAGACAACGCAGACACCAGTGGAAAACTACGTGTGGCACAATCTTTTCAACAACTAGACACAATTAACGTCCTTACCAGAGCTCAGTCTAAGGTAAAACCTATCCACCCATTAGTTCTTTCCAAAGGAAAGCCAATTGAGCTGTCTCACACAGATTTAGAGGGTCTTCAAAAGACTTGTCCTTCCTTAGAGGAATCTCGGAAGTTAGCTTTAAATGGCAAGGTGATACAGAGAGAAATTTTCTTAAGTTTGAGTTCAAACACGATCTTTTGTACAAGACTATAGTGTCTGCGGACAAACCCAATGACGTTGGTCGAAGCCTGTTAGTCATTCCGCAGGATTGCCGAGAAAACATTTTAAAGATTTCTCATGATTTACCAGTCTCTGGCCATTTTTCACATAGGAAGACCTATAATAAAATAAAGGACCTATATTTCTGGCCTAGTATGTCCTCTGACATCTATAAGTACTGCAGATCGTGTCACGTATGTTAACTTTCCATGCAAAAGGGTAGAACTAGGAGAGTTCCTTTGGTAAAGATGCCAATTTTCTCAGTCCCTTTTGCAAGGGTTGCAGTAGATATAGTTGGTCCTATCACACCTCGTTCATCAGGTCATAAATATATTTTAACTATGATTGACTATGCGTGCAGCTTCCCAGAGGCGGTACCCTTAAAATCCATTACGTCCATAAAAGTCTCAGAAGCCTTATTTTCTGTTTTTTTACGTGTAGGTATACCTCGTGAAATTGTCTGACAAGGGGCACAATTCACTTCGAATAATGGAAACACGTTCATCAATTGTGGGTGTTTAAACCTCTTTTCACTAACCTTACCATCGATGTTTTAACGGAAGAGTGGAGCGACAACTTGCCATCCTAAAGTCAATATTAAAAAAACTATGTATTCTTAACCAATGGACTAGCATAGATTCCTACATGTGCTCTTTTCGCAATGCGCGAGATTCCAAGTGTTTCCCCTTGGTTAATCCCTTTTGAATTGCTTTATGGGAGCATCGCTCGTGGACCACTATCTATTTTGAATGAACTTTGGTCCAAAGATATTAAACCCTGAGGTTCAAAACAGCTATCAGTTTCTTTAGATCTAAGGGAAAGTTTGGGAAGAAACCGCCATTTGGTCGGTAAAACCTAGAGATGTCTAGGGAAAAAAGTACAAGACCTATTTTGCCCATAAAAGCCCCAAGGTTTGCGTTTAAGGTTGAAGTTTTATTTTCTCTACCTGACAAACCCAACAAAATTGTAATTACCTGGCGCGGACCATAAAAGTAGTAAAGGTCTGAAATAAGGTAGATTATATTTTGGCATGTCAAGGGTAAAGAGAGAATGTATCACGTCAATATTTGAAACGGTCCCATCGAAGAGAAGTTAATCTTTGTGAAAATTTCCCTTTTTGCGAAGATACTTCTTACAGCTTGGTTCAAGTGGTGATTCGTACGAGTTTTAGAGTTTGTATTATAAATGACTAGTCTTTTACAGAATCGAAGGAACTACTGGTTTATTTAACGCATGATCCCTCGCCAAAGAAGTCAAATGTCAACATTAACAACGACTTTAAAATAAACAAGTCTCAAGTAAGTGCCTTAGTAAACATTTTCTGAGTATTCAGAGGTACAGGACTTACCACACTATTGTACAGAAGATTGAATTGTCGGATCATGAACCAGTAAAGCGGAAAATCTACCTTTTCCCCGTTCATTAGGGAAAACTTTTGATAATGAGGTTGACAAACTATTTAACTTAAACATCTAGAACCTTCGAAATCAGCTTTCTGTTCACCGTTATGGTTAAGAAACCGATTAATTCTTACCGATGGCACAAGATTTTCGTTATTTAAATACTTAACTAAATGGGATGCAGAACCCATGCCAGTAATTGATCATGATTGTTATAAATTCCATGACTGCAAATTCTTCTCAGAATTAGAATCTACAAAACATACCATCAAGTGCCCTTACACCCCGACTCGAAACCATACACTGCTTTCCCTACTCAGAGGTCTAAGGCAATATCGCACAATGCCTTCAAATTCAAATTCAAATTTTAAAGTTTATTCTCTATAAGGTATTACAATGTGAGTTTACAGAAATTTGGTTATTGTGTGGTTTACATGTAGTAAAATGGTGATTACAGAGTGTACCACTAGAACGTTAGCATGGCTAGGGATTTGGGCAGACTTAGTTTTATTCTTAATTGTAAATATTACAAATTATGAGGTAAGTTGGTATTATGGCTTAGTGACTAAATACTAGTTTGTGAGTTTAGCAATGTAAATGCTTTTGTTTTGGCACAGTACATTGTTTCAGTATTGGAGTTATCACAGGATTCATTATTTTAAGATCCAGCATGGCCGTCGGGACGGCTGAGCTGGATGGCCCCCATACCCCACCCCAAAAATGAAAGCATTGTCGGCGATGGATTGTTGGTAGGCATGTATTTAAAATTTTTAGATTTACTCTTCAGGGAAGGAGTAGGTAGTTTTAATGTTAGTATATTAATAGGTTTACTAAGGCGATGTAGATAATATAATGTAGACTAAGACCTTAAAAATAGGTAGTAATAGGCCGATAATGTAGGCAAACACTAGGATAAGTTAGTAGGGAGGACTGGCAGTCCTAGTTTGAACGAAGAGACGAGGGTTTTGGGAGAGAGACCAGCTCGTTTTCTTAAGACAGACACCCAATGGACAACACGTGCCGTGATCAAGCAGACGGCGCCCCCATGTTTTCTTCACATCTGAGACTTGGGTAAATCTGGTAGAGGACCTCGATGTACCGTAGATGACCTCTCCGTTTAGGTCCATACAGTAAGACAAGGGCCTTACCTTTATCTCGTAGATTACTGGCCAGTGTTTGGGAGATTTGTGAGTGAGTCGATCTGTGGGCCCGGTTGCAACAGGTTGAGCATGCCCAGTAAGTACCCGTGTCTCAGGGCAGTCTGGAAAGTAGTGTCTGAGTTGCATTGTTATACTAGGGGATACATACCCTCTTGGTATAGGAATTTCTGAGGTGCAGGCAGGACACTAATTACGATTGAATATTGCAGGAATTAAGGCTCCCGGTTGCACGTGGTTTCTGAGGGAAGTCCAAAGGGGCTAAAGCTAAGCATAGAGAAGTGAGATCAGGATATATGCTGCAACACCAAGTAAGTTAGTCCTTTATATGTGCATGCAGGCGAGTTTTCTTGCAATACCAAACATTTTTGGGAAAATCTGTCCTATAAGGGCCCCTTGTGAGGCTGAGGTACCACCTCAGAGCTCCGGTTGTAACAGGTTTGCTAGGGTAGGCGACTCACTTGGAGGCAGTCCACAAAAATTTACGTGTGCCACGTATATTAGGCTTATGAGAAAAGTTCTTTCTGATCTAAAGAATGTTTCAGTGTATTTTGATAATATTTATATCATTAAGTGTCTGGGAAGACCATCTAAATACACTATCGCTTGTTTTGAAAAGACTAAGAATCATGGCCCTTACAGTTAGCCAAGAAAGCACTTTTGTGGTTTATATAAGGTACAATACCTTGGGTTCATTATCTCTGACAACAACTTCTCACCACTTCCTAATAAGACCAAAGTGTTTTAGAAGTACGTTTCCCTGCTACCAAAAAAGTTATTAAGAAGTTTCCTTGGATCTGTAAACTTCTATAGAAGTTTTGTACCAAATCTAAGTAGTTTAACTTCAGTTCTTACAGACTATTTGAAAAAGGGTTGTCAAGGAACCTCTTAGTTGTTCTAAAGAAGCCATCCAAAAGCTTGAAGAAATTTAAAGGATTTTTCCCAAACCCCTGTCCTAAAATTCCCAGTATTAATAAAATATTTTGTCTCTAAATTAGATTCCTCACATTTGGACTCGGGGCTGTGCTGCTTCAATATTATGAGGAGACACCTTTCCGTATCTTTCGCCAGAAAGAAGCTTTGCCAGAGAAGAAAGATATTCCACTGTGGAGAAAGAATGTTATGTTTAGTATGGGGTATAAGTAGATTCAAATACTACTTACGGTAAACCCTTTGTGCTTGAAACAGATCACAAGCCACTGATGTACTTGGAAAACTTTAAAGGGTCAAATAGCCGACTCTTGAAAATGGGCTCTGGCTATTAGCCTATAAGTTTAAAGTCTTTTATATTTCTGGCTCTGAAAACCCACTTTTCAGATTGGCTGTCCCGAGGTTGTATTTAGTTCTTTCCCTCATTCTTTTGACTTATTGACTCCGTCATAAGTTTTGGAAGGGGGTTATTGTGAGGGAAAGTAGGCGTAAGTGGGGTTAAGGTTGTTCAGGAAAACCAGGAACCATTAGAGAGTTACGTCACGCCCCCACCCCCTCTGGCGGGTGGGGCGAAACTAGTTCTTGGTGTCTGATTTGTTCAAATTTCTATCCTGGTAATATTGACCTTACCTGGTGTGGGTTGAAGTTTGGAGAGTCACTTCACCCCCACTCTTCTCCTAATCAGGTTTGGGTGATCTACCAGGAGTATTACTGTTGGTTCCTTTCTTTTGTTTGCTGGTTATCAGTAATGATTTTGGCTTTTGTCATTCTTTTCCATTCTTAAATGTTATATTAGCATGACCATTGGTAACAGTTTTTTATTTTTTTATTACCAGCTCTGTTCTGGCGGGGTCAATCAGGATAGACGCCAGATAAAGGAGCAAGGGCATGTGTTAATGAGACTTATTTAAAAAATTATTGGACTACTACTGGCCCTTACCTGTTCTACTTGTGGTGCTCCATCCAAGTGGTAGGAGATTCCAAAACATCGGGCTATCACTATCCGCCCAGGATAACCTACATCAATAATATCAGAAGATCTATCCAGGGCCTTACCTACTCCTGCCCAACTACAAGAACCGAAGTTCATTTCTTTTTATTATATTTAAATTTTAAGTAAAATCCTCAAATCATTATTCTTATTTTTCCTAGTCGTTTCTTTATTTATTTTTCCATTGGTTTCTTTTGTTCAGATGGAAGGCATTCCACTGACAAAAGGTCTATATGATAATGTTGATAATAATGATAATGTTGACAATCCTGACACAACAGTAGCTAATGTAAAAATTGCTGCTAATGTTAATAATGATGGTTTTGCTGAAGTAGCCTTACCTGTGTTACAGGTAAAAATTGATGAAAGGCATAATTCAAAAAATGTAACTGCATTATTAGACCAGGGATCCCAACGTACTTTCATTAAACGTAAATGTCTTGATGGTATGAAAGTACAGATGGAAGATCCTAAAACTCTAAAATTATCTGGTTTTCTCTCGGATAAAAGGGCTCAATTGTTTGACAGTTTATGTAACTGTCAGGCTGGGAAATGATAAAAAAATGTGTTAATGCAGTAATTGTAGATAGACTTCCAGAGAAAATATCTACAGTAGGGCTTAGTAAAGCTACAGAAAGACTTTCACATAATGTAAATTTAGCACCTTCTGGGGTAAGTGATGATTCTGTAGGCCCAATCAGTATTTTGATAGGTAGTGACTATTATGCCTCATTTGTAAAGGGTATGGTAAAGAAATGTGGTGTCACCCTTTTGAAGACTACAGGAGGCCATGTAATGTATGGTAGGATTCCTCGTAATAATAATTCATGACTAGAGGAAACTACAAATACCATAACTGTGTGTCTTACTCATGAAGTCGTACCCCAGTATAATTCTTCCATAGAGGATGGTGTTGAGCCAGTACATAAATTGTGGGAATTAGACAGCATTGGAATAAATGTAAATGAAAGTCCAGATGATTCTTTTACTCAGGATCAATAGCCGAGAAATGTAAAATTTGAATCTGGACAATACTGGGTGTGACTTGCGTGGAGACTGAACCATCCAGAATTGCCCACTAATTACAGAATGCCATATGGACAGTTAAAGGCTCAGCTCCGCGAACTGAGTAAGACACCAGAATTGTTAACTGCCTATAATGATATAATTGCTGAGCAGTTAATTAATAAATTTTTATTATAATCAAAAAGAAGCGCTAAGCCACAAGGGCTATGCAGCGCTGCAGGGTAGGGAAGGAAGCGAGGGTATTGGATGGCAGAAGGGAGGAGGGATGATCAGTAGGTTACAGAAAACAGCGGGGCAGGGGATAGAACGGGGGTAGAGGGTAGCAAGAGATTGAAGTAGAAAGGGCTGAAGGTATCAGAATTTGTGAAGCAAGTCAGTTGTCAAAAAGTCAATGAGAGTGTCCGGATGAAAGGTGGGTCCATCAGTGAGAAGGGAAGGTAGAGAGAGCAGCAGAGCGAAGATGACGACGGAGGTAAATTCTGTGTGCTCGTTGATAAAGTGGGCAGTCCAACAGAATGTGGCTGACTGATAATGGAACTTGGCAATTCTCAGAGAGGAGCAGGGCGCCTCTCCATGAGATATCCATGAGTAAGACGAGTATGGCCAATGCGAAGACGGGAGAGAGTAGTCTCCCAACCTCGACACTGGTGATAAGAAGACGGCCAGTAACCTATACTCGGTTTAATAGATTGAAGTTTGTTGCCGAGCATAGTAGACCAACGTTGTTGCCAACGGGTGTGAAGTTGGGAAGATATTGCAGCAAAATAGTCCGTAAATGGAATACCTCTCCATGAAACTGGTAGGTCATGTACTGCTGACCGTGCAGCAGTGTCTGCCTGTTCATTGCCCTGTACGTCAACAAGACCAGGGACCCTACAAAATACAGCATCTTTATGCTTGGTAAAGATGCGGCATAGCCAAAGTTGGATACGGAGGACTAAGGGGTGAGGTGTATCAAATTTCTGTACAGCCTGTAAAGCACTAAGGGAGTCTGAGACAACCACAAATGATGACACAGGCATAGATGCAATACGGATAAGTGCTGTAAGGATGGCATACAATTCAGCAGTAAAATACTAGCCGAAGATAGTAAATGCCCTTGTACGAACGCTGTCCGGAAGCATCTGGGTGCGAATCCAATGCCCCTCAGAAGATTAAGCCTCTGTTACCACAAGGG
>NW_026467486.1:0-12441 GCF_026875155.1 Cherax quadricarinatus
CCCAAAAGAAAAAAATTTCTTTTTTTACCAAATTTCAAAAGTAAACAAACTTGCCAAAGCGGCAATACACTCAACGGGTGAGACTAATATTCTTTCACATCACCAAAAAATTTTTATACCTTTTTTTACACAATGCAGTAGCCCGCATAATAGTAAATCATATTTTTTTGAAATAAAATTCAAAGGGGAAAGAAAAAGAATATAAGAGGGGCCTTTGAGACTGACTAATGACAAGGGGAAAGTCATTTTATCCCAGGAATGCTTCTTTTTATTCTGGCCCCATTCAAATTGGCATCTTTTGAAATTTTGTAAAATTGGAAAAATTGCTAAATTCTGACCACTGTACGGAAGTTAATTCAAAAAATGGGTTTTCTTGCACCCATTCAATAGAAAAAGGGGATTCTAGCGAATTTCATGTTTTTGTCCTAAAACGGGAAAATTTGGGCCGAAAAGGGGGCTCAAAGTGGGAAAAAAACGCCGATCAAAAACATCCCGAGACCACTAATTTTGCGAGAGCAAATTCCGTAATTTTTTCTATAAAATTTCAAATTTTTGGGTGTCTTTAATCGGGAAAAAATTCTCTATCTTTTCAAAAAAAAAATTTTTTTTTTTTTAAATTTTTTGGCCGACCCTGAGAGAGTTTTCGGAGAGGGCCTGTCGACCCTAAAAAGGGTTAAGTCTTATCACCTAAAAAGAACTTTCACTAAGCTTTGTAAATGTCTTAGTGATAAAATCTCCCCTAAACAAAAAAAATTTAAAAAGGTTTCAGGTTTTTCGATGGTAAAAATATTAGAGATTTTGGAATAAACAAAAAAAAACTACCGAAGGGTATAAAATCTAATTCCTGAACTATGGACAATTTTGAAGGCTTTTAAAATCCGTGGGGGAAATTCACACAAATCAATGGAATGAATAGGAATTTTAATTGGAAATCGAGGGTATGGAAGAATTTCTTCTCTCTCATGATAAGGCCCTAACAATAAATATCGATTGAAAAGCAAAGAAAAAAAGTTTTTATAAAGAAAGATCCAATATTCTGTTGCATTTTAAAAAAGATATCCCAAAGGGTTTTAAAAAAAGCTACACCCTTAAAATGGCAATGGCAAATTTGAGAAAACTGATCCAAATATCAAAAAAATTTAAAAACGAAGCAACCCCTTTTTTAAAAGGTGTTAAGTGCAAAAAGAAATTTTAAGGGAAAGGAACAAAAAACCATGAGGGAAATTTTTCGCTTTCCTACATTTAAAAAATTATGATGGTAACCTTCAAAAAGCAACAGTTTTCCTTGAACACCTTCACCATCAAAAAAACCCCAAACTTCACCCAAGTTTTCCCTCAAAACGAAAAAAATTAAAAATAAAAAATTTTTTTTCTTGAAAGGGAGGGTGAAGATTTTACTTCCCTGACTTTTCCCACAACAAATACTACCACCTCTCACCCACTTAACCCTTTTACCTCTGGCGTTTTATACGTCTTTCAGCCACCGTTTTTTACTGTATACGTTTTTCTAAAATTCTAGCGCTTCAAATCAAGCAGGGAAAAACTGGTTCCCCCATGGAGAGAATAGTCTGTGTAGTCATGACACCATAAAAAAAAATCTGCAGCACGTATGTATAACGAAAAAAAAAAATGACCGTTCTTTTAAATTAACCCTTTCAGGGTCCGGGGCCAAAATCTGAATGGTGCCCCATGTCCAAGAAATTTTGAAAACAAAAACCCTTATTTTTCTTACAGAATTAAGGCATTTTTTTGGAAGTAAAAAGAAAAAAAAAAATCTGTCAGTACTTACCGAGATACAGTGCCAAGAAGTTGTAAAAATGATGTGGGGGGGCAACATTGCAAACACATACGGCATTAAATTATTTTGCTTTTTTTTTATTGTTTTTTTTTCTTTTCCAATTTTTTTTATTCCACAACTTGGGGCCCTGAGAGACCAATATGTTATAATGTATTTTTTAAAAAACTCACGTTTAACAAAAAACCCGCACTAAATTTATTATCATTTTATTGTTTACCACTTTTGTTTTTAAAAAAACATGACAAATTTTGTAAAATCTAATGTTCTACATATTTTACATTTTTACAATCATGGACATGGTTTTAAAACTGCTGGAGCTTGTGGAACTCCTTTAAAACAAGGACCATGCACAGAGGCACCTTACATTTCCACAAAAACCCGGTGTCTTTGCGTCTTTTTCCGCGTTTTTTTTGTGCACAGAGAGCCTCTCTGAGCAAATTTCTTCAGTTAAGGAATTTTTTAAATAAAAATATCCCCTTCCTCCTCAAACGTTTGGGGTATACCCTGAGGAATTCGAGACCGTGTTTAAGCAGGTTTTTTTTACCTGGCTTCTTTATAGTTGTCTGAAAACAGAAAAACAAAATTCCCCAAAAAAAAAAAGGGTGGTCTGTTCCCAGTCTTTTTTTGGGTACATTTATATCTTTAGAAATTTGAAAGTCCATGAGAGGGGAAAAAAAGTTTCATGTCCACTTGTAACTCTTACACCCCAAACAAAAAAAAAATCGCATGTCAAACTTTTTTGTAAAACCAAGGATGTTTTGTGTAAATAAATCACTGTCACGGTTTTTTCAAAATACGTTCATTAGTCACCGATCAACTTTCCCACTGTCTTGCTTTTTTTTCGTGAAGGGTTGTCAACAATTGAATCTTTTGGGTCGCCCCCGTAATGAAAATGATCTTTGGGCAGTAAAACCTGCACTCTCACCACGGCCCCTGCGTTGAGCCGGGGCATATTTTTCGATTAGAACGCACTGTGCCACACACATCTGTCTTTTTCACTCGCAGAAATCACTGAGTAATGGGCTTGTGTACCAGTTATCGGTATTAATGTATCCCCCTACCAAGATGGGGGTGCCATCATTTTTTCTCACTATCCCCTGAATCCCAATAACATCTTGGTATCTTTCAATGCTTTACTACCCGTGTATACAAAAATATCCAACCCCGGGCCCACTGTCAAAACAAAGACAAACAGTTTTTTATACAAAGCGTTTCCTCTTGCTCGGTTATCTGCTTGAATGACAGTCCTTTGAACAAAATCAAAGACTCTCAATTACAAGATTCTTAAATGGATAAAAGTAATGCCGAACTTTGTTTGAGTAATAAACATTTCTAATTTGTATAACTTCACTTCTTCGGGCCTGGTTTTGTCAAGAAGGCAACTACGTAAGAGTAAATAAACCTGTTCACGGGTTTTTATTTACGAAGACCGGGGTGAAATTAGCTGATCTGTGGACCGTATGCTTTTATATTATGCTTAAGATGTGGGGCATAAGCATTATTTTTGAAAAAAAGCAAATACTTTTTCCGAACAGTCGTCTTTTCCCCCTTTTGGTACTTGACTGTGGTGATAAGACGTTTTGCCATGGTGTAACCCAAAAATACTTATTACTTTCCCTGACAATAATTTCCATCAAGGGGCTGGTCAAAGAAAAATTTCAAAAATTCCATTCATTGCCTGGTTTCCCAAGGGGGACAAAGGTTAATTCCATTTTGAGGTCATCAAAGGGGTGAGGCTGGGAACAAAATTGGGATTTTGCTGCCAATCCCCATCTGGGGTACTGGACATCATAGGCGGTTGTGCGGGTGGTTGGGGTGGGTTGGCTGCGCTCTGCTTTGTCCTTGAATGATGATCCAGGTGGGCCCCCAGCGTGGCCTGGGAGTCAGCATGGGGTGCCACTACCATCACCACTAACACCATCCACTGACCCTGGGTCTATCCATCCCAAGTGTACCCCACACATCCTCACTATCCTACCTAAAAGGGTGTTGGGCCAGGGGTGTACCCCGGGATGTCTCCGGGTGTACCCGGGGATGTACCCCCGGGATGTACCCGTCCCCTGGCACAGCATAGGGTAACTCCCGAGCGCATGGTGTGAACATACCGACGCTCACGGGGAAATTTAATTCTCACTATCACACTCGTTTGATCGTCGAGCGAAATAAAATCACAATCCCTCACTTATCACTTTACTGAAGCAGAGGCCTGGCCAAAAAAAATATTATTTTCTTTTGCGATGAGGAACAACCCGCCGTGAGTCACGAGGCCCACACCGGGTAAAGGGTTGAGGATCGTCAGGGTTTCTGACTATTATCGATATCCTGGTCTTCTTTTCGTCACTAACTGATAAAAGGAGAATTCGTTTTAAATTTCCCCTTCCACAGTGTCAGAACTATCAGATAGGAAGAGGAGGTCCAAATTTTTCCCGGGGGAGTGAGAGCGACTTCGCGAGGCTGGTGAACAAGGGAAACGAGCCAGCTTTCCCCCACAATGCATGGGGCCCCCGTTTTTTTTGTTTATGGCCACACCCCACAAAAGCCCGTTCTCTCACATGTGGGCCCAGAGCGTTTTCGCATAAATTTGAGGGGCGCTAAAATTTTGGCATAGACTAGGGTTTTGGGGACACTAAAAACGTGAACCCGTTCTACGGGACGGCCCTAAAAAGGGTTTAAAAAAGCCGACTTTGGGGCCTGTTTTCGTATATATTTAGGGTTGTTTCTCGTTTTTTTTGGTCCTCTTTTGATAAAAATGGAAAACATATTATAAAAATAGGGGTGATTTTGATTGGTTTTGCATGAAAAAAACCCTTTTGAAATGGAGCTTAAATTAGCAGAAATGTTTGATTTTTGCAGATTCAAAAGAAAACAAATGATTCTTTTCCCAATAAATTCCAATAACCATTCTAATAGCGAAAATGGGTTGACATATTTATAAATTTTTACAATATTGGGGTGCTGCATAACAGTAAATCTTCTATTTTTTTTTTGAAAAAAAAATTCAAAATAGAAAGAGTTTTATCAGAGGAGCCGGAAAACTGACTGATAAAACAAAAAAAAATTATTTTAGAGCCGGGAAGTCGCTTTGTTTATTCGGGCCCCTATTTTTAAAATTGTCATTTTTTTTTTAATTTTCATAAAATTGGCCCAAATTGAAAATTTTTGCCCAACGTTTTTTGGTAGTTGAATCAGTAAAGGGGCTTTTTTGTACTAAATCGAGGAAAAAATAGGAGTTCTAAAGAAAAAGCTATAGTTTGGTCAACGGGAACAATGGTATTAGCCGAAAATAGGGCTCAAAGGGGGGCAAAATCCCCAAATTTTAAAATACTGCTGAGGTTGCTAATTTCCCTGAGCATAATTCCGTCTTTTCTATCAAACTTCGTTCTTTTGGGTCTTTAAAATTTGGGGAAAAGATTCTCTTCTTTCAAAGATTTTTTTTTTTTTTTTTTTTTAAAATTTGAAACACCAGGAGACACCTGGATTTGGGTTGAACATCAAGGGTTTAAAGCTACAAATATTTTAAGGCAAGTAATAAGTGTATGTATATGCATTTTACTTTTTAACGTTATTTTATACCTATCTAGAAACCCATCATTAACACAACCCGGGGCAACATGGGTTTAAAAACAGGCCCTCCTTCTGTCTCAACTACTGGATCACTTGAAAAGGTCCTAAATGCACTAGAAGACAAAAAGAATGCAAGTAATAAAAACAGACTTTAAAAAACCCTTTTGAAAAGTGTGACCTGGGAATAGCGCACAAATGCCGCTAAAGGGATAACAAAAATCGGTCGAGGGATTAAATTTTCCTCCAACAGAACACAAGAGTAGCGTAAACGGGTAAAGCCGGGGCAGTACGGTGAAAAGCTCTTTTCCTCAAGGGGCCAGTACTGCCCCCATTTTTCCTCCCCTTTATATCCGACATAACAAGGTTTTCCCAGCCACGCCCCGGGGTTTTTCCCTTTTGCAGATACCCCGAACTGCTTACGGTTTTCCTTGCAGACACGAAAGGCTCCAGGCAAAATCAACCAAATTTTTTCAGTCGGTGCAGAAAACAATATGAATTCAACAATGAGAAATTCAATTACTCAATATGGTAAACAGGAAAAAATTTAAATTTTCATCAAGACAAAAAAAAATTCTGGCCACAAATAAGCAAAAACACCAACGTCAAAGCCTGGGAGTGTCATGTGGGAGGTCTCCCCTTTAAAGGGCCTAACATTGTATCAATCGCTCTGCAAAAAAATCGGGATGGATAATAGAACCTTCAAAACTTGGGGAGGCCAACCCCATGATGCACTTTTCAGTCACTTGTTCATCTAGGCGGGGAATTTTGCTGACTCTAACAGCTCTTTAAAGGAGGTAAAATTTTGCCGACCTAAAAATTACAGAGAACTTTCACGGGCGCATAACGGAGAAAAAAAACCTAAATTTACGGGGACGCTTGAGGTTTCAAAAACCCTGTATTCCCTGGAACGAGGAGGGGAAAAGAACATATTATAACACCGGGAAAATCCTAGGGGGTATACCGAACTTGCACACGAAAATCACTACACGAAAGCAAAAAACTTGGGAACGATGGGACCTCCCCCCAAGAAAACGGGGTGTCCTACACGTTAAGAGACCATACAATAAGTGTCAGGGGCCAGACTGTTCAACTGCCTCCCCGCAACATAAGGGGATTACCAACAGACCCCCGGAAATCTTTAAACTGGGCCCGGGCAAGCACCTAAAGTCAGTTCCTGATCACCGGGGTGTGGCTCGACGTTGGTTTTTCGTGCAGCCCCGCAACAGCCTGGTTTTAGGCCTTATCCACCAGGAGGCCCGGTCACAGACCGGGCCGCGGGGGCGTTACCCCCGAAACTCCTCCCCCGGTAATCCCGGTTTTATTTCAACTTTAAAATAGAATAGTGTTAAAAATGTTTTCAGGATTTTAAAAGGGTGATAAAAGCATTTATATTTTTTGGGGGTAACCTGAACCTAACCCGCTTTTAGCAGGGGCCCCCCGTAGGGTTCTCAACTTTTTTTCCCAGATTCGATTCTTAATTGTAATTCACAGTTTTTGGGACATTTCAGTATACTAATCATTCTTATTTTCCACTACATTGAGTTTTTTTTTATTTTTTTTATAATCAAAAAATACTTATCTTTTACATGATTTTAAATTGACCTTCAATAAATCACTTGTTGTTTCTATAAAATCATTTTTTTTCCAATATAATGCAGCAACCCAAGAAAAATATCGTATTTAATTAAAATGTCAGATCCTGGGTAAACATGACAATACTGCAGTCAAAATTCATTTTGATAATACAAATTTCATTTTTCTTACAGAAATTTGGTTAAATGCAAATATAGGGTTTTAAGCTTTGACAGCAGCAAAAATGCAGACTGAAACAATGTAGGGGAATTTCTATCTACTACACTAAAGAGTTAATTTAAAATCAAATACAGTGGGGGAAAGAATTTGGGAAATATATATTTGTGCAATTAAAAAACCAAAATTAAAAAACCCTCAATTTTAATCGAAAAACTTCTACAGGTTTCCCATACTAAAATTTTCACCTTCAGTGTAACCTTAATAAAAACTTTTTTCATAAAAAATAAACTGAAAAGCATACTTTAAATTTTTCAAGACTTTAACATCAACCTCATACAAGTTTAAATTGCAAGCAAATTTCCCCAAAATTTCTGGATAACCGCATCCTCACTTGATCATATCTGACAACAAACTCCCCTGAAAAAAGAACTAACACAGACTGACACTATAAAATGATTCTACCCACCCCTTTTTTGTAAAAAATATAAAATTATCACCAAAATAATCAAATCCATTCCGCCAATGCTGAGACATCAGAATAACTACAAGCAGTCAGTGACATGCAATCTTGTATTAACAGTGCCCCTGGCAGAGAAAATTTACTAACAATCTTTACATGGACCAAACATCTGTGTTTTCATTTTTAACACACTGGCCTTCCCAAAAAAAGGTGACCCAGAAAAAAAAAAAAACATTCACTTCATTTATTTGTTTTTGTCTTGTCGAAGTGGATACTAATTCAAAATAGTGCTGTAATAAAATGGGGAAGGAGGTTTTTTATTTATTAAGGGCACAACAATTGACTATACAAACCCTTTTCTCAAAGGTATAAGGTCCTATGATCAAAAAGGAATAGGGTGTTGTGACCCTATAAACTACAAATAAACCCTTTTTTTAGTTTTACAAATTTTATTTTAACCCCCTAAACCACAAAGACCCCGAAAAAATTTTTAAAATGGTAAAATTAAAAAAAAAAAATTTAACCATTTCAAAGATACTTTTTTTTTCCCAAATAAATAAAACAAACAAAGGAAAAACCAATGAAAAATTAAATAAATTTTTCGAAATTGATGATGCAAAAATGATCTTGACGGCAAACTTGACAAAAATGCTAACATTTTTTATTTTTTTATTTTTCAAAGTCAAAATTTTCACTTTTCATTTTCTTGGTTTTCAAAAGCTTTTTGTAGTGAAAACGGCAGAGAAACCATACACCAAACGTATTATAACATTCCATTATATAGTACTAATATCTATATAAAAAAGGCAAAGAAAACATCACACCAAAACGTCATTATCACATTCCCCCTTATATAGTACTATAAAATAAATTTTTTTTTTTTTTAAAAGGGATGGTTGGTAACGCAACCACCCAGGGGAATACTACCGTCCCCAGATGACTGTGAAACAAAAACCTGTAACTGTTTTGCATGATGGGAGGATTTGTTTCTTTTTTTGTCTCATAACACGCTAAGATAACAGGGGTATCTTCTACTCCTACTTACATTTGGTCACACTTCCAGACACGCACATGCATATTAATTTTACAAACTAGGTTTTTTTCCTTTTCTAAATTTTTGTTCTTTTTTATTTTTTCATTTTCCCCGGGAAGTGGAAAAGAAACTTTCCTCCGTAAAACCATGCTGTCGATGAGGGGGACTAAAATGCCCGGGCAAAGGGGTAGAAACCCCTTCCCGTAACAAAACTAAAAAAAAAAAAAAGAAAAACTTTATAAAAATGGGTTTTTTAAAAGTGCGTGATGTAGTCGGATCAAAAAACAGATATTGTGATGTTTTTTGAAAAGAAAAAGTTTTATGTCTGGCCCTAAGCGAAACAAAGCTGAAGGGGGTAGGGGGTTTCAGTGGGGGAAATAAATGGGATTAAAATTGGGGTATCTGAAAAATTGAGCAAAGGGAAGGGGTAGCGTAAAAGTTAAATTCAGTTTGGAAGGGGAAAAAAAGAATAGAATGTGTAAATTTAAAAAATTGGATTAAAGTAAAGGTTTGGGTGGGAGAAGGGGGTCTAAAAAGCGTGTATGCACCTGGAAAGAAGGAAGCAGAGGAAGAGAGAGAAATTTTGGGATGTTAAATGAATGTAAGGACCTTTGAACCCTGAGAGAGAATTTTGGGAGGGGACTTGAATGCTAAGTAGGAGAAACTTTTTTGAGGGGTGTGGGAGGGAAGTTTGGGGGGCCCGGTGTAAATGATAAGGGACCCTTTGATTGAACTTTTTTATAGAAAGGGGGTTTTGTTAGGTAATACATATTTTAAAAAAAAAAGAGGGTAAAAAAATTACACGATATGATGTAGGGGGAAAAGACAGTAGTTTGTTGGATTATGTATTGGTAATAAAAAGACTGTAGTAGACTTTTAGATGTCATGTTTTTAGAGGGGCCACAGATATATCAATCATTTCAGTGTAGCAAACTGAGAGTAAAAGGTAGTGGGATACAAAGGGGAAAAAAAGCAAACAGGGAAGAGAGAGGGAAGGTTTATAAACTAAAAGGGGGCAGTTTGGGGAAGATTAAACCTATGGGATAGATGGGCTAATAGAGCATAGGGAATGGGGTCGAAGAGGAGGGGGAGGTTAAAAATGTTGTTAAATGTTCAGCAAAGTTTTGGGTTACAGGAAAGGGGGCAGGAGGGAAGAGGACGATTGGTGGAATGGATGTAAAGAAGTAGTAAGGGGGAAAAAATTACATAGAAAGTTTTTACAAAGTAGAAGTGTGCAAGGAGGAAGAGATAGGAAAAAAAAGGAATTAAGAGGTGGTGAAGCAATGAAAAAGGAGCAAATGGAGAGTGGGTGGATGTTTTTCAACAAAATTTTTTTGAAAAAAAAAAAAGTTTTGGGTGAGATTAACAAGTTAAAAAGCCTAGAGAACAAATGGATTTGTCATTTAAAAATAGGGGAAAGGGAAATTATTAAAGGGAGTAAGGTATGGGAAAATTTGGGAAAGGAAATTTGGGAATTGTTAAATGTTGTGAAGAAGGGGAAACTGTGATTTGTGTATAGGGCAAGGAGGAATAACATCTTTAGGATGAGAAACCATTTTTGAGTGTGGGGGAATTCGTAGGCAGTAGGGAAAAAGAAAGGGGGTAAAGGCAGCCGGGATGATGGGATAAAGATAAAATGTTAAAAGCAGGGGGATATAGTTTTTTTAGTGGTTGGGGCAATTATTTAATAAATGTATGGAAGAGGAAGGGACCTAGGGGGTTGAGAGAGCAGTAGTTCCTTTGTAAAAGGCAAAGGATAAAAGAGAGTGCAAAAATTTAGGGGGGTAAGTCTGTTGAGTGTACCGTAAAGTTATGGAGATTATAATTGAAAGAATTAAGAGTAAACGAGAATAGGAAGCAGAGAACAAGGAGGCTTTAAAAGGTAGGGGGTGTGTGGGCCTTTTTTTACAGTGAAACTATAAGTGAACGATTTAGATAAGGCTAAAAAGGTCTTTTTGGGATTTTTGGATTTGGAAAAGCGTATGACAGGGTGGATAGGGGGGCAATGTGGGAGAGTTGCAAGTGAAAGGTGAGGGGGTAGGTTATGAAAACAGGGAAAAGTTTTTTTCGAGGGTAGTGAGGTCAGTTGAGTATGAGGGAAAAAGGGAAATTTTTTCCCCTAAAAGTGGCCCTTTGACAAGGATTGGGATGTCACCGTGGTTGTTTAATATATTTATAGATGGGGTTTTAAAAAAAAAAAGCGAGGGCTTGGGAAAAGGGCGGGGGTTAAAAGAAAAGAATCACCACAAAGTGGGGAGTTGTCACAGCTCTTTTTTTCCGATGACACGTGCTCTTGGAGATTTTGAAGAGAAGTTTCAGAGATTGGGGGGGGTTTTTGGGGGAGGGGGTGTGCAAAAAGAAGAAAATTAAAGGTGAAAACAGGAAAGATAAGGTTATGAGGATAACAAAAAAAATTAGGTGAGAAAAATTGAAATCGATTGGAGGGGGAGATATGGAGGAGGGGAACGTATTCAGATATTTGGGAGTGGACGTGCAGCGGATGGGTCTATGAAAGATGGGTAAATCATAGAATTGATGAGGGAAAAAGATGAGTGGGCATTAGGGTCTGTGGAGACAAAGATTTTTCTTGGGGGCAAAGGGGGGAATGTATGGGTATAGTTTTCCCAAGTTTATATGGGTGTAAGGGGGGGATAAATGTTGCAGCGAGGAAAAGGGTGGGGGCAGTGGGTGCTGTCAGGGCAATGTGTGGTGTGAATAAAATGCAGAAAATTTGTAGTTTGGAAGTAGGGGGAGGTGCGGGATTCCCAAAACTTTTGCCCAGAGGGTGAGGAAGGGTTGTTGGGGTGGTTCGGCCTGTAGAGAAATGGAGCAAAACAGAATGCTTCAAGGTGTATCTCGTAGGGGAAAGGGAAAGGGGGGGGTGGGGGTGGGCCCTAGGAAGGGTTGGGGGGGGGGGTAAAAAGGTTTTGTGTGCGGGGGGGGTTTGGACTTCCAGCGGCATGCTGAGCGTTTTTGATGGGATAAATGGAGACAAAGGGTTTTTTAATATTTTGATGTGCTGTTGGGTGTGAGAAAAGTAACATTTATGAAGGGTTGGGGGGGAAACGGCGGGCCGGACTTGAGTCCTGGAGTGGGAATACAGTGCCCCGCACTTGAAGGGGGGTGTTAAGTTGAGTTTAAAAACTGTAGTGTAAAGCACCCCTTTGGCAAGACAGTGATGGAGTGAATGATGGTGAAATTTTTTTTTTTTCGGGCACCCCGCCTTGGTGGGGAAACGGCCGGGGTGATAATAAAAAAAAAAAAAATTTCTATATAAAAAAAGGCAGAGAAACCATCACACCAAAGTCATTATAACATTCCCCTTAATAGTACTATTAAAACTTATAAACAGGGAGAAAAAAAATCACAATAACTCATTACAAAATTCCCCTTAAAGTATATAAAACTATAAAAAACGGGAAGAAACATCAACCAAACGTCTTTTCAAAAATTCCATTTTAGTACTTTTAATACATATAAAACAGGGAGAGAAAAACACATCAACCTTCCCGTAAGCTTTTTTACCCCGAAAAAGTGTACCTCTTCGTACAGGAAAAACTGTGCATAACTTAAATTGCCGGCATACATCTAAAGGGGGCAAAAAAAATACAAAAAAACCCCGGCCGGGGGAAAACCGGGTAGCCACCCGCCACTCAAGAGGGAGAGGTTTTTTAGTGCCGGAAGGAAAAAAAAAAATGGCAGGGAAAAGGCAGAAATGTACACCCAAATCCAGTCATTCCGGAGTGGAACCCCACGATGGCCTCCCCCAAACCAACAGATAAGATACTAAGCCGGAAAAAAAATCCCCCCCCATACCCAAAATACCACCCGTCC
>NW_026467487.1:0-2500 GCF_026875155.1 Cherax quadricarinatus
CCCATTGCTGATCCTCTAGTGACAGGTTCTGCCTTCTTAAGGTTGACCTCGGGTTGCGTCATATTCGTCGATTTGGGTTTGTCAAAAGAGGTGCACACCGGGGAAGTAATGGTCTTTGAATTAAGGCACCTTGTGGGGAGATACAGGCACATGGGCATCAAGTTTGCTTATTCTCTCCTACATTCTCACGGGTCTTCAATTTGTCCTTGGGGACTGGTCGAGGGGCCGGGTGACCCGCGGCCTCCCAAGAGGTATTTTTGGACGGAGTGGTAGAGAGACTTCTGGGGATTCTTCGCCAGCTTTGATTTTTTCCCGGGGTTTGTTTAAGTTTTTCACCCTGGGGGGTTTGGGGGAGGTCCCAAGCTTCTCCCTGTGTTTTCACCAGTTGAGGTCCCCACCGGGGCTTTTCAGTACCGCCAAGTGCCATCATCCTGGTACCAGATATTGAGCTCACGTTTTAGGGCGGGAATTATTCTTTTACTCCAAGCAGAAGAGAATTTGGAGCTACGGGGTCACCCGTGAAAAACCTTCTGATGGAAAATCATGTTCTCCAAACAAAAGAATGAGGGTTTACTGTACCGGCGAAAAAAGGGGAAAAAAGACTGAGGAAGCATCCGAACACTGGCAAGACAGCATCTTTTCTTTACCATTAAAGGCATTTCAAAAGTAAATTTTGACTACGGCCTTGTCTTCTGTAGGGTCCCGATTGGGCCCTTGCCGCATGAGCTGCAGCTTCACTGCCTTGAGGGCCCCCAAAGCCCAGTTGGTTGGCGGGAGTAAAGGCACTTAGGCGAAGTTTTACTGCTTTTTTTGGCAACGAGACGGCGAAAGTGTTTCCAACCGCAGTGGGTCTGATTCCCGCACCCTTCTTCTTCAAGGCACACGTGAGCTAAAAAAAAGAAAGGTTAATTTTTCGGGGATTCCCCCCAGCCAGGCATTTTTGACGAAAAGTTTTTTCAATCGGTGAGAATGATGCAATCACCCAACTGGGTTTCCATCTCCTTGAGGGGCTGAGTCGAATTCCAGGGAACCTCCTGCAGATCCTGCAGGAAAACACAAACGCCTTATAGACTTCCGATCAGGGAAAAATTAATTGTTTATTAAAAAGGGGCTTCCCCAGGTTGTTTTTGAGGGGTATGGGTCCCTGGTTTGGGTGCTGTATCTTAGGCTTGGGCTGTGGTCCTCTTTGGGGGGTACAGTGTCGTCCTTGTAATTTTCGGATTACTCCCACTGTGTTACTTCTTCAATTTTTTGCTAACCTTGCGCAAATTTTCTCCCTTTTCCCGTGGGACTTTCTTTGGGTCTACCCTTTTTGATTCCTGCATTGGGGGAGGGGAACAATTACTGTTTTCTTGGGTAGTTGCGCCCTGCCTGATAACTGACGTGGGTTTGCAGTTTGCCTCGTCCCCTCAGGAACTGCAAGAAGACATTTCCGAACAGGGCAGGTTGCCCATGCTTTGGGTGCCTCGGCTTCTAAGTTGGTGGGCCTCCATTCCCTGCTTTAGAAGGTCTGGAAATTTCCCTGCTGCATATGGGGGAGCCGCTTTAGGAGTGGGATAGGGGCGTTGCATGGATTTGAATGCCAACAAAGGGTTTTCAAAAGTGAGGAGGGTTTCCATTTAAAATTCACTCCTGTGGGCTGTGGGTCCTCTGCTGGGGCATATGTATCCTGCACATCCATTGTGTGCACAAGCGACCATCCCTGTTGCGTGCCGAAACTCTCCCACACCTACATGTCCTCTTCTTTCATTGTTTGGGGCACTGTTTCCCTGGCTTTGGCTGGCTGGTTTTATCATCTGCCATATCAAAAAATGTGTGGGGGCCCAGGGTGAAGGGAAAATGGCGCATGGCACTACCCCATTGGTTTTATGGGGGTGGGTAGGGGGGAGGGGGGCCTCCCCTCCTTTTGTGGGGGGTGAGGAAAGGGGGGAGTGGAAAGTGGTGAGGCGAGTAGGGCACTCCCCCCTCCCAGGGCAAGCACTTACAAAACAAACTCTGTGCAAACCCGTTACTATACCCACTATGCTCTGTTACCTGTTACATACCCACTAGCTCTATGCACCTTTTCTATACCCCATGCTCTGGCACCTTTCTATACACCACTATCCTGTGCACCCCCCCTTTAAACACACCCGTTTACACTCACGGCATACGCATTACCATGCCTCTACGCACTATACACTAAAACACTAACACAGGGTGAACAAACCTCCATTTTTGTAAACGAGCACAGGGTGTATCGCGCCTGTTTGGGGGAAAGGGGGGAACATTTTTAAAACCCCTCAACCCCCGCCCCCAAAGAATCAAAACACTCTAAACACACAGAAAGCGGGGGAACAACAATCCCACAGAGAATCACAGGGCACTTAAACCCCAGTTAAATAAAGGGGACGACACTAAACACCTGAAGAATCATAGAGACTACAAAAACACACAGAAGAATCACAAACGAACTAAACCTTTGCCATCAGCTAAGTACTACGAACTGCAAAAACGAGAA
>NW_026467487.1:7500-12227 GCF_026875155.1 Cherax quadricarinatus
CATTGCTGGGGTTTGGCAAGAAAGCTCACTCCAGCAGAGAAAAAGGTTCTGGTTATGGGGGATTTCAACCCCCCGGAGATTGACTGGGAAAACCTGGACCACATGGGGGTCCCGAAAAAAGGAGAGCCGGGATTTTGGCCGGGGTGCGGGAAAAACCCTCTTTCACCAACATGTTAAGGAAAACTACCAAGTGAGAGGGAAAAATGAACCAGCAAGTTTGGAAACCTTGTGTTCCCCCTTTGGGGAAACCCTCAAATATTAAAGGACATCAAGTATGAGAGCCCCTAGGAGCTAGCGACCACGTGGTTCTGTGCTTTGAATACATAGTAAAGCCGCAAATGGGGAGAATAACAGGAGTTGAAAGGGGAAAAACCCGACTATAAAAAAAGGGGGCTACATGGGGTTTAAGAACTTCCTGCGGGGGTCCATGGGGGCAGAGAACTGGCAGGAAAAGCCATAAATGAAAGATGGGGAAAATGTAAAAAACAAAATTCAAGGGGCAGTGGAAAGGTTTATTCCCAAGGGCAACAGTAAAAAACGGGAAGACCCCAAAAGAGCCCCTTTGGTTTTCCCCCAAAGGGGTAAGGAGGGAAAAGCAAAGGGGCAATAAGAATGGAAAAAGTACAGAAGGGAAAACACCCGAAAATGGGAGATCAGGGCGCAGAGCCAGGAAGATACGCACAAAGGGAAGGAGGGAGGTCCAGTGGCAGTTATGAAAATGACATAGCCCCCGGAATTTAAGACTGACCCGAAACCCGTTGTATACCACAACAGGAGGAAGAAAAACAGTCAAAAACCAGGTGATCAGTTTTAAGGGTAGAAGGGGGGAAACTCCCCAAGAAAAATCAGGAGGTATGGAGGAGCTGGGAAAAGGGGATTTTTAAAAAAGTTTTTTCAGTAGAGACAGGAAAGGGGTGTGGGAAACACCCCAGAAAGGGAAAATTTAAGAGGGAAAATAAACCCAAAAAGTGTTTTTGGGTGACATACGAAAAACTGAGGAGGGGGGTAAGAAGCTCTTAAGTGACCCTTTACACCTCAAAGGGGATGGGGCCGGACAACATCCCCCATGGGCCTTAGAGAAAGGGGCAGAGATGCTGTGCGTGCCTCTAAAAACCCCAATCTTCAAAAAACATCCCTTGAAAAAGGGGGAAAATACCTGAGAAAAAGGGAAAACAGCAAAAGTATCCCCTATTTAAGAAAGGAAACAGAAACGAGGGACTAAACTACAGGGCCCCGTGTCTCGACATGTAATTTTGGGGCAAGTCATGGGGAAGATTATCAGGGGGAGAGTTTGGGCCCAACACCTGGAAAGGAACAAATTATAAATTAAAACCCATGGGTTTTTTGGAAAGGGAAATCTTGTATTACAAACCTCCTTGGGGTTTTATGGGCAAGGGAACAAATAAGACACAGAGAGAGGGGGGGGTAGATTGCGTTTTTTCCCAGCTGCGGAAGGCCTTTTACACAGTTTTTTCCCCAAAGAATTAATTTCAGGGAAACTGGAGGACAGGCGCACGTAAAAGGGGGGGCACTGCAATGGTAAGAGAATACCTACAGGGAGGGAGCAACGAGCATGGTACGTGAAGTGGTATCACAGTGGGCGCCTTTTTTACGAGCGGGGTCCCACAGAGGTCCCCTTCTAGGAAACCCTGCCCCTTTTTTGGAAAATAAAGTGAACGACATGATGGAAGGAATAGACTCAAAATGTTCCTTTTTCGCAGATGACTGAAGTTTTTTGAGGAAAAATTAAAAAACGGACAGGATAGGGAGGGCTGCAAAAAACCTTGGGCGGCTGTACAGTGGGCCCGCAACTGGGTTCCCCGAAATTTAAACCAGGCCAAAAAGCCCAAAACATGAAGATTGGGGAAGGGGGAAAGAAGACCGCAGACAGAGTAAAGGCTAGGTGGACAAAAACAAAAAGACCCCACTCAGGGGGAAAGACCTTGGGGTGGGCCAAAAACACCGAGCCTTTACCGGAGGCACCAAAATCAACCAAATAACCGCTGCCCGCATACGGGGGCCTGGCAAACCCCGAAGGGGAAAAAAGCGTTTTCCGGGTACCTTAATAAGGAAACGTTCAAGACCCTGTACACTAGAAAGTTAGGGGGTACTGGGGATTTTGGGAGCCCCCAGTCCCGGAACCCACACCTGGTCAAACACGTTTAAGAAAATTAGAAAAAGGGACAAAGGGTTTTTTAAAAAGGCTAAATCCCCCGAGCTCAAGGGGAAAGTCGTACGGGAAAGGTTTAAGGGGGAAAACGGTAATACGACACTGGAGGACAGAAGGGTCAGGGGGACATGATAAAAAGACATACAAGGGTACTGCGGGAATAACAAGGGGACAAAAAGGATGTTTCCCGAGAGGGGGCACAGGGGCAAGGGGGCCCAACTGGAACTGAAGACTCGACTATCACAGGGACGTTAGGAAGTATTTCTTATCATAGAGGTTTTCAGCAAGTGGGAAAAGCCTAGCGTGAAGTAGTGGGGGGCGGGAAATTTAAAAAATTTTTAAGAAGAGGGATACAAAGCTTTAGGAAGCAAGAAAAGAGAGGACCCCCGTAGCGATCAGTGAAGAAACCGGGGGCCCGAAGCTGAGGGCTCGACCTCTGCAACCACAAATTTTGGTGATTTCCCCACACCACGCAACACACAAAAGGCCCTCCACAGCCATGCACAAAACAGAGAAAAACTGATGAATCTGATAGTTTAGGGCGTTATAAATTGTGGGCCTCCAGGGGGCACTCAAGGGGGCACGCAAGGGGCCCTTCATTTGGGACTCAAGGTGGTTTCTGCAGGTGGGACTCCCCCCGGGGGGTAGGGGGATTTGTGCGTCACAAAAACCCACTATGACACAGCGTGTATTTTGAGGGCGTTTTGTAAAACTTTAAATATCATATGAAAATACCCAAAAAAAAGGGAATTTTGAGGGAAAAGAAAAAATATGAAAAAAGAGAAATAGAAAGAAAGTAGAAAGGTATGGGAAAAGGGTCAAGATAAATAGAAACATTTGAAAAGGGCAAGGGGAAAACCCGGAAAGGTGAAAAAAAGTCAAGAAAAAAAAAAAAAGGTCAGAAAAACAAAAGAAAAAGAAAGGTATTTCCCAAGAGGGGTTTTTGGGGGGCAACGACCCCGGGGCCCGGGCCAAAGACCAGGCTTTATGGGGATCAGAGCTGAAACAACCAGGGTTTTTACTGCGGGCCGCCCCGCAAACCTACTTTCGAACCACAGCCCTTCTGGTCAGGGGCGACTTTAGGTGCCCCCCCCAACACCAAAAGTCAGGCAACCCCTTTAAACAGCCAAGAACTATTGGTAAACCCCTATATAGCTGGGAGAAAAAGTTGAAACAGTTTTTGGGACCCGACATTTACTGTCTTTTCTCTTTAAAATCCTTTCTTTCATGGGGGGGGGAGGGATGTTTTCATCTCCTCCGGCCTTTTTTCTTTCACAGGATGATTTTCCCTGCGCGGGCTTTGGGGGCTTTGCCCCCCCAGGATTTTCCAATGGGACGTTTTCCCAAAATTTTTTCTAGCCTGCGTTTTTTCCCGGGAATAAAAAATCAAGGGGCTTTTAACCCTTCCCAGGTAAATTTAAACGGACTTATACGTGCTGTGAAAGTTTTCTGTACATTCTCCGGGCAGCAGTTTCCCTGCCTTGAAAGGGCCAACAGGTACGCAATATTCCAGCCTAGAGAGAACAGCGATTTGAAGAGAATCACAGGGCTTGGCGTCCAGTTTTGAAGGGTTTTCATTTCCATCCCATCATTTTCCTTCAGTGGGTAGGTACATTTATGTATCTTGAAAGTAGATGGGCAGAGAGATGAAGGTGAGATAGGGCAAAGAGTACAGTGGGGGAAAGGGCAAGAGAAAGTGAAAGGTAGAAAGGTCAAGCTTTTAAAAAGATATTTTGGGTCCCCTTCTGCTTTTTTTTGTTCTGTATGTGATTTTATGATGATGATGATATAATGATGATGGTGATGTGGTGATGTGATGATAAGATGTGTCAATCTGATGACTGATGATCATCATGATGTCATGATGACACATGAGATCATCATGATATGAGGAGGGGGGGAGGGGGATGATGGTGATGTGATGGTGATGATGATGGGGACGATGACAATGATGACGATGACGATGATAATAAAGGGGTGGTGATGATGATAAAAGATGAGGTGATGTGGAAAAATGGTGATTGATGTGTGGTGATGATGAGGATGACAAAAAGGGGGATGAGACATTGTAATGATAAAAATAAAACACCTCGTCAGGAGAAAAACCAACAAACAACAACAACAACAACAACAACAACAAACAACCCAAAAACAAAACAACAAAAAAACAACAACAACAACAACAAACAAAAAACAAAAACAAAACAACAACAACAACAACAACAACCCAAAAACAACAACAACAACAAAAACAACAACAACAAAAACAACAACAAAAACAACAACAAAAACAACACCAACAAAAACAACAACAAAAACAACAACAAAAACAAACAACAAACAACAACAACAACAAAAAAACAAAAAAAACAACAAACAACAACAACACCAACAACACAACTAAAAAAACAAAAAAAAAACAAAAAACCCAAAAACAACAACAACAACAATATATTCTTGATTTCCCTAAATAACAAAACATATAATGAATTATTTTTCTTCGGTGAAATTTTCTTTTTAAAGTAACAATCCAGTTTAAAAACCCGCCCCCCCCCGC
>NW_026467488.1:0-12801 GCF_026875155.1 Cherax quadricarinatus
AAATGACGGGTCCTCCTAAGCTTAATTGCCTTCCTTTGATAAAATTATTTTCATAGTTCCTTGAAAATGTGAGTAGTCACGAAAACGCTTGGAATTTCACTACTCTTTCACAGGGGTTTTGTTTTGCATATATATATATATATATATATATATAATATATATATATATATATATATATATATATATATATATATATATATATATATATATATATATATATATATATATATATATATATATATATATATATATATAATGCAAAACAACCACTCTGAAAGAATAGAGAAATTCCAAGCGCTTTCGTGACTACTCACATTATCACATTATCACGAAAGCGCTTGGAATTTCTCTATTCTTTCAGAGTGGTTGTTTTGCATATTCTGAAATCACCTGTTTACTGTGATCTTATTGCATATATATATATATATATATATATATATATATATATATATATATATATATATATATATATATATATATATATATATAATATATATATATATATTATTTTTTATATTATATTATATTATATTATACTTGTTAGCCAGTATTACAAAAAACGCTCACATCTTACAGTAAAAAAGAGGAAAGAAAGCACAATTTTCAATTAACTTGTCAAAGCTCCTTTGATGCTCCTTTGGTCAGTCGGTGAGCAGTGCTTAGTGGAGTCTCGGGAAATCCAGATATACCCGTTCACCCATTTTGGATCTAGTTCCTAGTAATTTTATATATTCAGATGCTCTTTCGCCACCCTCCTGAAGATTGATATGGGGTGTACAATGAACCAGCCGCTTCGGCGGCAAAATCTAAAAAAAAAAAAATCTAATCAGGAGTTGAGGAAGGTAGAGTAATATTGAGGTATGAGATGTTGGGGAAGAGGAAGAGTGTCGCGCTGAGGTAGGAACAAAGAAGGTTTATGGAAGGGGGCCGGAGTAGGTAGAGGGGTAGGGAAGACGAGGTACATGAGAGTCAAGATGGGGTAAAGGGAAAATGGAGGGGAAGAACGGACTGTGGTAGGGGAGAAAAGGCAAAGAGATGGAGATGGGAGAAAATTTATAGAGACAGGAAGATAGAGGAAGAATGAACCAAATAAAAAAAGAGATGTGAATAATTGATAAGGAATAAGAACAAGGAAGGTGAAGGGTGAAAGCAGGTGCCTCAAGTATTACAGGGAATGACGCCGCACACGATGCTGTTAGAGGCAGGGAAACACGTAAGGTGGGGAGGAGGGTAGAAGATGTGGTGACATGACATAATAATAATAATAATAATAATAATAATAATAATAATAATAATAATAATAATAATAATAATAATAATAATAATAATAATGATAATAATAATTTATTTCAGCGTGATGCAACGTTTGGACAAAGGTGAATAACATTTAGGTGTGCATACAAAGAACCCCTTAATATGCAGAGCATTTCAGGTAAACTTAAGACAAACTGAAGATGAATAAGGCAATGACAATTTGAGTAATTTTATACATACATACATAAATACATAATTATGCATATACGTATATAAGTACAATTATTATACATAGTAACATATGTGCAAATTACCTAGGATAACCCCAAAAAAAGTCCTACAAAGTGACTTATTTCCATTGGGGTTCTTAAAGCATTAATACGAGGAAAGGACACGCCGGAATGACAGTGGAAGATGGGCGAGTATGACAAACAGAAGTGAATAGTGTCAATGCATCCTAGTGTACGGTAATTATTTATGGTTTTGTTATTATAAATTAACAGAGGTTCTGAGAGCTCACATGCAGGACCTTGCCAAGGTTGGCTCGCAAGTTTGACCGCAGGACCAGACCCAATACTTGAGCTATTGTATTAGCTCGGCCAATAAAAAAACAAAAAGCTGGTGTCCTGGATAGGTTCAGAGACTAAGCTGACACCTGTGAGAAAGGAGCGCCTTCTAGTCTCCTTTTATTCCATATGCAGAGTGAGAGTAATTACCTTTTCATAGCTACAGAAGCAAAGTTATCCTAGTGATGTTTTGTTTTCAGTCTTCAAAGTGTGAGCAGTTTAGTTGACTTGTGATGCCTGAGCAACTAGTTTATAGTGCACTTCGTGCTAATTCCGTAAGAGGTAGCGCAAGCAATACAAAACAAAATAATAGAAGTCACAATGGGCCTCCAGTAGCAACACCTTGGTTAACCGGGAAAGCACCAGACGAGCCTGGCCCAAGGCCGGGCTCTGGAAGTAGAAAAACTCTTGGAAATCATCAAAGGTATATCAAAGGAGTCTTTGTTAGATCCCACTGACCATAGTTACAACACAAAAAAAAATATTAGTCATTTCATTTTGAGTAGGTTGCACTTGTGAACATCACTGGGATGTGTCCAGGAAACAAGCCACACTGCTTGACTTTCCTGGGTTATCCGAGGTTAAATCTACATAATCTACCAATGTTCATTGCCCAAAGCGTCTACTGAGCTACTGCACAAATTTATTGGGTGTATGAATATGTATCTAATATTCTGAAAATAAACTGATGACAATAGAGTGCATAATAACTACTCTTAACACTGCAGCTCTTCCGATAATTATACACTTATAAAATTTACCTTGTTTCAATAACATGTTGACTTCATGAAGTTTTCTAACTTCAGTAATTAAATAATTAGAAAACTACGGCTTTGCCGGGAAGAAGGAGCCACGACTCGATAACATTAATATAATTATTGCATCATTATTATTTTTATTACAATTATTGTTATTTTTTAATAATAATAATAATAATTTTTATTATCATTATTATTTATATTGTTGTTATTATTGTTATTATAACCATTATTATTAATTTATACAGGGAAGGGTTACTACAAGCTGGCTCCCGGCACTTCAGTCACATCGCTTGTAGAGGAAGAATTCTCACCCAATTCTCCTCCTACCTCCTATTATCATTATTATTATTATTATTATTATTATTATTATTATTATTATTATTATTATTATTATTATTATTATTATTTTTATTATTATATTCATGAGAAGCGCTAAGCCTTTAAGGATCACACAGGGTCTAGGACACAGGAGATAATGAGGAATGATCCGAAGCAAAGAGTAAAGGCGAATTCCTGGATTAAGCAGCAACAATGTCCAGCATGAAGGGCGCTCCACCTGAAAGACGCGAGCAGATACTTCTTTCATGCTCCGACATATTGAAAGAGGTGACGCGTAGGGAGTGATAGTGGGTGAAGTACACCAGGGGTACACACAACAAGGGGCGGGAAAACACATGGGTAACATAGTTGACGGGAGATTGACAAGTAGGGAGGCAACACGAGGGGAAGGAGGGGGGAAGAATGGGGAAAACAAGAAGGGGTAGAAAGGGTTGTTTTGATGAAAGGGAACACACTCGAGGGACGAGTTTTCAGTCAATACCTGTTGGGGAGGCAGGGAACCAGCATGTAATTTATTCCTAAAAAACAGGGGGACTCTAGGGGTTAAGGGGGGAGTCATAGGGTTAGGGGAAAGTTTAAGTGGTGAGGGAATCATTGGGTTTGGGGAAAGTCGAAGGGGTTGGAGCGTTGAAAGGATGAGGAGTAATGGGGGGGCGGGGGAGTTGAGGTGTGGAGTGACGAGAGGGCGGGGGTGATAAGAGGGTAGGGAAACGATACGGTGAGGGGTAACGGGGGGCAGGGAGATGAAGAGTATTCAACAGACATATAATAAGTCTTGGGCCCCCGACACTGATTGTGTTTTCTCAAAGTATACTTACGGCACCCTTTTTTTTCATTACGGATTTTCCCAAATGTGATTTCTGTGTGCAACTTTGGAACCAATCCCTCTAGGGTTTTCTAGGTGTAAATTATGATTCATTTTTCGCGCATGCGTTCCAAGGAGTACAGGTTAAACGTTCCCAGTAATTAAGCTGCTTGACTGAGCTTATGCGTGCAGTGAAGGTTCTCTCTACATTCTCCAGATCTGCAATTTCGCTTGCATTGAATAGGACTGTTAGAGTACAGGAGTATTCCATCCTAGAGAGAACAAATGACCTATGGAGGATCAATCACTGGGCATGGCATCACCTTGTTGTGAAGGCTCTCATTGTCCATCCTATCATTTTCCTCGCAGTTGTAATAATGAATTATTTTCAAAAACTTGATTAGCCGCCTCTGAGTAGATATGTTGACAACGTCATTTTTTCAATTGGTTTATTATGCTTCTTTCTACTTCACCAAACATTTTGGGCTGTAAACATTGAGCGGTGAAGGTCGGGCCTCCACCGCCCAATGTTCACAGGCGTAGTGACCCAGTTGTCACTACACTTTACACTTTATTAGCTAACTCTCTCTTTAAGTAACAGTTAAAAGTAACTGCCCGCAGCACAGTAGTAGGATTAGAAGTTTTGATGATAGTAATGGTAATAAAATTAACCTAGGTGGTTGCTGTAATATCATTCATCAACTAACACACTGAGGGGACAGGGGATCGATCCCCAGTGTGGGTAGAAGCGTTGGGCTTGTTTCTTTACACCTGCTGCCCTTGTTCACCTAGCAGCAAGTAGGTACTTGGGTGTTAGTCGACCGTTGTGGCTTACATCCTGGGAGGAAGCGACCGTTGGATCCCCATGGAAATAAGACAGACAGTCCCCGATGACGCACTGACTTTATGAGTTATCCTTGATTTTTAAACCCTCCGGGTTAATAATCTGATCAAAATCATTATCATCATCACCATCATCAACTCCATCTTCTTTTTCTTCTTCTTCTTCTTCTTCTTCTTCTTCTTCTTATTATTATTATTTTTAAATTATTATTATTATTATTATTATTATTATTATTATTATTATTTTCTGCTATTTTAGTTTCCAGTAATCGTAGAAGCAGTTACAAGCAGCAACAGTAGTATTTTATTATATGAAAAGCTAATTATTCCTAACTAGCAATAATCCTATGATTCTTGAAAACGTTTTGTAAAACTATGCCCTTTTTAAAACAACAAACATTTTTAAATAAATAATAAACTAATATTTTATGGACGATTTGAAAGTTTCCCAGATTTTTTAAAGAACTTTTGTTAAAAGCTACAGTGGCAATTATTAAATAAGACGATTGAATGAAGTTTTTTCGTAACATACTCCATGAATTCGTGAACGCACGAACGTTCATACATCCTCTACGTTGTTGTTATTAGAAAAGTGTTTATGATTTGTGTTGTAATAATAGTTTAGTTGTGTTTGCGGTCACTTTTTTTTTTTTTTTTTTTTTTTTTTTTTTTTTTTTTTTTTTTTTTTTTTTTTTTTTTTGTGTGTGTGTGTGTGTGTGTGTGTGGGTGTGGTGTGTGTGTGTGTGTGTGTGTGTGTGTGTGTGTGTGTGTGTGTGTGTGTGTGTGTGTGTGGTGTGTTACTCACCTAATTGTACTCACCTATTGTGGTTGCAGGGGTCGAGACTCAGCTCCTGGCCCCTCTTCTTCACTGATTGCTACTAGGTCCTCTCTCTCTCTGCTTCCTGAGCTTTATCATACCTCTTCTTAAAACTATGTATGGTTCCTGCCTCCACTACTTCACTTGCTAGGCTATTCCACTTCCTGACGACTCTGTGACTGAAGAAATACTTCCTAACGTCCCTGTGACTCGTCTGAGTCTTCAGCTTCCCGTTGTGACCCCTTGTTCCTGTGTCCCCTGTCTGGAACATCCTATCTCTGTCCACCTTGACTATTCCCCGCAGTATCTTGTATGTCGTTATCATGTCTCCCCTGACCTTCCTGTCCTCCAGTGTCGTCAGTCCGATTTCCCTCAACCTTTCCTCGTACGACATTCCCCTGAGCTCTGGGACTAGCCTTGTTGCAAACCTTTGTACTTTCTCTAACTTCTTGACGTGCTTGACCAAGTATGTGTTCCAGACTGGTGCTGCATACTCCAGTATGGGCCTAACATACACAGTGTACAGTGTCTTGAACGATTCCTTATTAAGGTATCGGAACGCTATTCTCAGGTTTGCCAGGCGCCCATATGCTGCAGCAGTTATTTGGTTGATGTGTGCCTCCGGTGACGTGCTCGGTGTTATGGTCACCCCGACGTCTTTCTCCCTGAGTGAGGTCTGTAATCTTTGTCCACCTAGCATATACTCTGTCTGCGGTCTTCTTTTCCCCTCTCCAATCTTCATGACTGCATTTGGCAGGGTTGAATTCGAGAAGCCAGTTTCTGGACCACATGTCCAGCCTGTCCAGGTCTCTTTGCAGTCCTGCCTCATCCTCATCCAATTTAATTCTTCTCATCAATTTCACATCATCTGCGAATAGGGACACTTCAGAGTCTATTCCTTCCATCATGTCGTTCGCATATATCAAAAATAGCACTGGTCCTAGAATTGACCCCTGTGGGACCCCCGCTCGTCACAGGCGCTCACTGTGATGCCTCTTCACGTACCATGACTCGTTGTTGCCTCCCTGTCAGGTATTCCCTGATCCATTGCAGTGCCCTCTCTGTTACATGCGCCTGATCCTCCAGCTTCTGCGTATGTGCGTGTGTGTGTGTGTGAGTGGTGTGTGTGTGTGTGTGGTGTGTGTGTGTGTGTGTGTGTGTGTGTGTGTGTGTGTGTGTGTGTGTGTGTGTGTGTGTGTGTATGTGTGTGTGTGTGTGTGTTCATATTACGAACTTCAAGCCACTTTGCATTTCAGAGCGACACAGGCTCATGAGCTTGACATTCATGAAATACGCGAGTTTTAATCAAAATACATTGCAAGAAAATTTATGGAAAATTCATGATTTCTAAAGAAATGAAATCTGAGAATCGACTCTCACAAACACATACAGATCACCATTACATTAATGGCACAGAGTGCCGACAAGCTGGTAAATAAGACACGTGTGCACCACTTGTCTATCTTTATTACGATAATGTTCCGCCATCCAGTGGCTCTTCCAGTACAGTGCAGAAATTATGTATTTGAAACATTAGAAAATGAGGTAAACAGTCCCTCAGACTTGATAAAAGGTATTCAGTCCCTTAGCCTTCATCAATCTGAAGCAGAGGGAGGAGGAAGAACACTCATGTGTTGGGCCTAAGAGAGAGGTGCAGCAGTTGAAGGCAACGTCACAGGAGGACTAAGGCTTAGGAAATGGAACTCAATATCTGTGAAGGTTGAGTAATTGATCACCTCATCTTCCAATTATTCCAGTATATAATCTTTGTATACGACGAATTTTAGAAACGTAACACTAGTCTTGGAGGAGCTATAACTCCTCCGAGACTTCTGTCGGAGCGACTATGAATGACCTACTTCAAAGCAAATAATATTACAGCATGAAGAGACGAGAGAAACACATGAGTACGCTGTGCAAGATGCCAAATAGGACCTGAGAAGGGCAAGCAGAGGCAGACTTGTACTCAATAGGTGTCTCAGAAAAGCAAATGATGCACGCAAGAAGGCATAAACATGTGAGAAGGTGGGTGCTAAACTGATTTGCGATTGCTTGTAAATATCGAGTATGCTTCTCGCGTCGCCTTCTTATGATTCTAAAAGATTTCTGCGAATGATAGTAATGAGTGGTCTTGTAGACTCCAGAATATGCCGCAAACGGCTCTGTTGCGTATATTCAGTACGGAGCCACAGTGTGATCAATTTCTTCCAAGTTTGGTTCACTTGATGCTGTGTAGGGCTCGTGAGCCAGTGAAGTGAAAGTGACATCCTCTTACTCGGATCTAACCTAATTGTCTCCCCTTTCCCAGACTCTGAATAACCCTTACGGATTTAACGCTAAGCCACGTATATAATATATATATATATATATATATATATATATATATATATATATATATATATATATATATATATATATATATATATATATATAATATATATATATATATATTATTTCAAGAAGATTTCAAGAATGCGTTCAATCTCCTGAAAAGAGACGTGGTATTAGCAGCAGTACAAGAACATTCCCGGGTCTCTTCCCTTTTGTTTCAGCCGGGTATAGCAAGGAATCAATGCTTCTCTTTGGAGAGCATGAAATTACATCATCGGAGGGTGTCCAACAAGGAGATCCTCTTGCATCATTTCTCTTCTGTATAGCAGTTAGGGAAATCACAGTCAGACTGACCAGCGAGCTAAACATCTGGTTCCTAGATGATGGCACACTAGCAGGTACAAAAGAGTCCCTCCTACATGACCTTACACAGGTAATGACACGGGGACAGGAAATGGGTCTCATCCTGAATCCATCCAAATGTGAAATCATCTCAGTCAGTCAACAAGTGATAAATGCAGTGAGATCAAAATTACCAGGAGCAGCAGTCATTGTCCCCACAAATAGTGTCTTGCTAGGAGCACCTCTGGGAAGCAATGCCATTGACACAATTCTCAGGAAGAAATTGGAAGAGTTAAGGAGAATGGAACAACGAATAGGCAATCTGGACACCCACGATCCCTTTTGTACCTTCTCACAAAGTGCTTGAGTCTGCCCAGGTTGACATATTTCCTAAGATGTGCACCTTCATATGATAACCCTATACTGCACGAATATGACAGTATTCTGAGGCAGATTTTTACGAAAGTACTTAACCTTACTCTAGAAGACGGGCAGTGGAACCAAGCTACACTTCCAGTCAGACTAGGAGGCATTGGTGTCCGCAAGTCATCACAGATTGCGTTAACTTCTTTTCTGTCCTCGTGTATTGCATCCAGAGAGCTTGTAGCAGGCGATTCTCCCTGAACATCTTAGGGACAAGATTGGAGTCCAGGACCAAAAAATTTTCATTGACGGAGCAATGATCTGGGATAATCTAACGGGCTCTGGAGCCAGACCTGCTCCCCCCAACAACTACAAACAATCGCACTGGGATGGTCCAATAGTGGAAAATTTTGCCTCAACAATGCTTCAGAGTGTGTCAGGGAAGGATAGAGCCCGCCTCCTGGCAGTGAGAGCCCCTCATGCTGGGACTTTCTGTTGGCTGTTCCCAACTCCAGCCTTGGCACACGTCTCGACCCACAGACCATCCCCCATCGGTGTTGCCCTTCGACTTGCCGCCCCTATTCTCGCCGAACACAGGTGTATTTGTGGCAGTGAAGCAGCAGACCGATTCGGGTACCATGGTCTTGTGTGCAGTAAATCCGAGGGAAAGATTGCAAGACATGAGGAGGTTAATAACATTATCAAGAGGAGCCTCACAACAGCTGGATGCCCAGCAGTAAGGGGAGCCACCCCAACTATGCAGATCTGATGGCAGCCAGAAGCGTCCAGATGTATCACCCTTCAAGCCTGGACAGATGGGAAGCAGGTGGTGTGGGACTATACATGTGCATCTACCTTGGCTGATACCTATCTCCAATACACCAGGGAGGAAGGAGGGGCAGCTGCCAGCTTCAGGGAGTCCCAAAAGTCTAGAAAATATGGAGAACTTGCCCATCATTATATGTTTGTTCCCATAGGCTCAGAGACACTTGGCTCATGGGGAAAGAGTGTATCTAAATTCCTTAAGGAGCTGGGAAAAAGACTCATCAGGGTAACTAGGGATCCCAGGGCAGCTAGTTTTCTGTTCCAGCGGCTCAGTGCGGCTGTTCAAAGGGGTAATGCATGCTGCATTTTGGGCACACGCCCCAGCTCTGAGGAGCTGGATGAGATTTTCGCCTTATAATCGGTGATACACACGTAACAACATGTACCGTATATGCCACCTTTATATCAATAATGTATCTCTTAAATCTTCTGTACCATATTATGTAATAAAATATTCCTATTAGTAAAAAAAAAAAAATATGAAAAGATGGGGTGGTAGGGGGAAATGGAATATTCAAACGGCTTCAGGAAGAAATCCAAATATTTTTCCTTGAAGCCTTTTTATCCACTTCTCCGAGGCTATGGGTCCCACAATTTACACCAGAGGTGGAAACCCCCTCCTATAAAAAAAAAAAAAATATATATTATATAAATATATAATATAAAATATATATATATATATATATATATATATATATATATATATATATATATATATATATATTATATATATATATATATATGTATATATATATATATATATATATATATATATATATATATATATATATATATATATATATATATATATTTTATATATATATATATATATGTCGTGCCGAATAGGCAGAACTTGCGATCTTGGCTTAAATAGCAACGCTCATCTTGCCATATAGGACAAACGAAAATTTGTGTATGCAATAATTTCGCCAAAATCATTCTGAACCTAACGAAAAAAATATATTTCACTGTGTTTGTTTAGCATTAAATTATTGTAAAGAAATATAAAATATATTTAGTCGGGTTAGGCTAAAATAAATTGTTTGTTATAATAAGGTTAGGTAAGTTTTCTAAGATTCTTTTGGTGCAAAATTATAAATTTTTACATCAACATTAATGAAAAAAATATATCTTTAAACGTATAAGAGAAAATTTTAGAAAGAACTTAATTTTAAATGAGTTCTTGCTAATTGACCAGTTTTACATATTCGGCACGACACACACACATATATAAAATATATATATATATATATATATATATATATATATAAATATATATATATATATTTTATATATATATATATATATATATATATATATATATATATATATATATATAGTGAGAGAAAGAGTGAGATAGAAAGAGAGAGAGAGAGAGAGAGAGAGAGAGAGAGAGAGAGAGAGAGAGAGAGAGAGAGAGAGAGAGAGAGAGAGAGAGAGAGAGAAGAGAGAGAGAAGCAAGCTTCTATACCACAAGACGGGCAGAAAATAGCAACTTCACTCCGGCTGTACCATTCTCCAAACATCACTTCATCTGAGATCATTTATCCCCAGAATGACTCGAATTACCTGGAGGTTACCTGGAAGTTATTCCGGGGATCAACGCCCTCGCGGCCCGGTCCATGACCAGGCCTCCCGGTGGATCAGGGGCCCGATCAACCAAGCTATTACTGCTGGCCGCACGCAGTCCAACGTACGAGCCACAGCCTGGCTGATCCGGCACTGACTTTATGTATCTGTCCAGCTCTCTCTTGAAGGCAGCCAGGGTTTATTGGTAATTCCCCTAATGCTTGATTGGAGACTGTTGAACAGTCTTGGGCCCCGGACACTTATGGTGTTTTCTCTTAGTGTACCAATGGCGCCCCTACTTCTAATTGGGGCTAATTTGCATCGCCTGCCCAGTCTTTTACTTTCGTAGGGAGTGATTTGTGTGTGCAGATTCGGACCATTCCTTCCAGGATTTTCCAAGTGTAGATTATGATATATCTCTCCTGCGTTCCAACGAGTACAAGTCAAGTGCTTCCAAGCATTCCCAGTAGTTAAGGTGCTTGACAGAACTTATACGTGCAGTAAAGGACCTCTGTACGCTCTGAATCTGAAATTTTCCCATGCTTTGAAGGGAGATGTTAAGTACGAGTATTCCGCCTAGAAGAACAATGATTTAAAAAGGGACATCATTGGTTTGGGCATCTCCGTTTTGAACTTCTCATTACCCATCCCATCATTTCTTTGATTTGTGATCGTGGCACTGTTTGACCTTGAAAGTGAGACCCTCAACTTTTACTACTCCCGGGTCCCTTACATTTTTTTTCCACTCATTTATGGATAGAGTCTGTATTATCTTTCTAGTTATTATCTCCTCCGTTTTCCATAACGGAGTATTTGGGAAATTTTGCTCCTTTGGGAATCATATTTTTAACGTTGCCCACGGGAAAACTTTTTTTATATCCTTTTTGGGGGTTACCGCGCCCCTCGCGTTGACACCTCATGCAGACCTAGATCATCCGAAAAGGATGCTACGGTGCTGTGGTGTAATCTCTGTCTATGTCGTATAGGTGAGAATAAGAGGGGGGCAGTACTGTGCTTGTGGAACAGAGCCTTCATAGGGCAGCCTTTTATTTAACTCTGTTGACCAATCTTTTTGTGTTCGATTTGTTAGGAAGTTGAAGATCCTCTCCCTACTTTCCCATTTTCCCTTAAACACTATTTTGGCGCTATCGCCGATCCATTTTTCAAACCTTTTTCAAAGTCCCCGGTAATTACATCTGCATTCTGATTTTCTTCCGTGCAAACCAAAGGGGCCCTACATAGTGTCCATATTGTGACGGGAAAGGGGCGACCTCACTAACCCCTTTTTCCCTGGATTGTGCAGATTTGGGGGTCCAGGTGATTTCAATCCTCTTCTTAGCACTCTTTCAAAGATTTTTTTGATTGGGACGCAGAGCTATTGGTCTATAGTTCTTTGCTAATGCTTTGCTGCCACCTTTTTTGGAGGGGGCTATTCCTTTTTTTTAAGTGACTGTGGAATTTCACCCATGTCCAATCCCCCCCCTCCTAGTGTACTTTGGGCACGCGAGAGAGGTTTCTTTCAGTTCTTAATGAAAAAAGAGTTCCCCGATCGGGCCCGGGCTGAGTGCAGGGCATGTTTTGATGGCTTTTACGAAGTCTATCGGAGTTAAAAGGGAATGTCGGAAACCTGGGATACATTTATTGGGGTTTGAGGCTTATTCGTGAAGAAATCATTTTTGGGCGTCGATCCTCAGGCTGATTAGTGGCTCACTAAACACAAATCGTACTGGGATTTCAGTATTTCACTCATTTTCCTTGTTTTTTATCTGTGTAAGTCCCATCCTGTCTGGTAAGGGCCCCATACAGTTGGTAAATTTTTCCCTTGTTTTTGGCTATGAAAAAAATATTTCGAATTTCTTTCTTTCACAATAGCTTCAAGCTCCTCCTGTCTCTCCTGGGTTTCCCGTAAAGTCTTTAACTTTAAATTTGATAGTTTCCCCTTCCCGGTCAGGCCTCCCTTTTTGTGTATCAGATATTGTTTTGCAC
>NW_026467489.1:0-12091 GCF_026875155.1 Cherax quadricarinatus
GGTTTCAATAGTTCTTTATTCTCTCCTTCTCGAGCATTTTCTACCCCAACTTTACCTTTCTTGTTTCACCCTTAAACCACCACCATTTCTGTTACTTGGTGATTTTAACGCCCCCATTTCCTCTGGGGGGGGTCTCATTGTGACTCACGTGGCATCCAGTTGGAGGCTTTTCCTCGCTTCTCCCCCCCCTCCATGTTTTAAATACAGGTACTCCCACCCATTTTGATCCTCGTACTCATACTCTCTCTTGCATCGATCTGTCAGTCTGCTCTTCCTCCACTGCACTAGACTTCACCTGGTCTGTACTACCGGGAACTTACATGACAGCGATCATTTTCCAATCATTCTTACTTCTCCTTCCTATTCACCACCTTTCCGTAGCCCTCGCTGGCATTTGATCGGGCAAATTGGGATTTTTACTCGCAACTAACTGCATTTAGTGGGTTCCTTCTTCTTTCCTCCATTATGAGCTCCTACACCTCTTCTCGACGTCAGTTTATACCACAGCTTCCATTCTATACCCCAAACCTCGGGCAGGCATTCTCAGAAGTGCATGCCTGGTGGTCTCCTGCTTGTGCTCGTGCAGTCCCATTTGAAACGCGCTGCAGGGGCAGGTACCGATACAATAGAACCACTGAGAGACTTTTTGATTTTAAAGCAGAAGCTGCGATCGCTTCCCATGTCATCCTTGAAGCAAAACGCCTTGCTGGCGAGACTATGTTTCCACCATCACCTCTGTTTCTTCTATGAGTGCAGTCTGGAAAAAGTGGGGAAAATTTTGAGTGGTAAATACATGTACTCTCCTGACCCGGCTCCTGTTCTACGGGTCGCTGGTGTTGATGAGCAAACCCCCTCGACGTTGCCATTGAACTTGGCACATATCGGGTCCGTATTTCCCGGGGGCTCCATCTATGCCCCTCGTTTCTTTCTTCAAAGTTCTGCCAGAGAGTTAGTACCCTTGGATTTTTTCTTCTCTCAGAGAACAGTATAATGTGCCTTTTACACTTCAAGAACTGGAGGCAACGCTCTCAGCTTGCCGATCATCGGCAGCTGGGCCTGATGACATTCATATTTGTATGTTACAACATTTTCATCGGTCAGCCCTTGTAGTCCTCTTACCACCTATTCAATCTTATTGGGCACAAGGAGTTCTTCCCCACTGTGGAAATCTGCCCTTGTTCTCCCTTTCCGCAAACTGGGTACTACAGAAAATGATGCCTCCCACTATCGTCCATCGCTCTTACTAGTGCAGTTTGCAAAGTGATGGAACGTCTCGTAAATCGACGTTTTAAAGTGGTATTTAGAGACACACAACAGTCTCTCCACTAGTCAGTATGGCTTTCGTAAGGACGTTCTACCATAACCCCTTACTATGCTTGGATACTATGTTTGTAATGCCTTTGCAAATAATCACTCAGTTATTGCCTATTTTTTGACCTTGAGAAGGCATATGAACAACTTGGAGGTAAAAAATTTTTGGCCCAGGCCCACTCCTTAGGCCTCCGAGGCAATCTACCATCCTTCCTTAAGAAAATTTTTAACTGACAGACATTCCGTGTTCAGTCAATAATTTTTCTTTCCCCCGGGCTTCGTCCAAGCTGAAGGTGTCCCCCCAGGGGTGTTGTTCTAAGCACAACACTTTTTCTCCTGCTATAAATGGGTTTGACCTCTGTTCTTCCACCCAATATTTGGTCATCACTCTATGTTGATGACTTCGCTATTGCTTTTGCAGGCGCTGACTGTCATCTCATTGCAGTTTCTCTCCCGCATGCGGTCGACCGTGTTTCCACTTGGCACCACGCATGGGTTTAAATTTTCAAGTACCAAAAACTCAAACCCAAAATTACTTTCACTAGACGCTCTGTCATCTCCGATCATCCTTTGTATCTCTATGGCTCCCGTATCCCCGAACGTGATACAGTCAGGTTTCAGGCCTTCTCTTTGACCGTAGTTATCCGGGAAACCCTCACATTACCTCTCTGAAGGCAACTTGTAAACACCCGCTAAACCTTCTTAAAAACCCTTGCTCATCTTCCTGGGGAGCGATCGCAAACTCTGCTTTGCCACATTCAGCCCTCGTTTTATCGAAACTCGATTATGGTGACCAGATTTATTTAGCGGGCCCCTCCTTCTACTCTCTCTAGCCTTAACCCTATCCATCACCAGATTACGTTTGTGCCTTGGTGCTTTTCGCTCTTCCCCTGTTGAGAGCCTCTATGCAGAAGCGAATGTTCCATCCCTTGGTCTGATCGCCGTGATACCCATAGCCTTCACTACTATGTACGCTCTCACGATCTCCACATTCCTTCCATTTTAGAATGGTCACCGATATTATGACATTCTTTATTCGTTCGGGCCCCCCTGGGTTTGCTTCCTCCCTTTTCTCTTCGCCTACATACTCTTGTTTCCCTTCAGTTACCCCTTTATAAAGTTCATGTAGCATTTCCTTTTCCTACCCCCTGGGAATTCCAGCGTTCGGGTCTGTTCTTTCTCATCCCATGCTCGAAAGCTCAACTGCCTACGGTGGCTTCCCGCTTCTTTTTCTTGATCATCCACTCCCATTCTCTGCATTGCTGTGTACACAATGGGCCCAAGTCCTTTAGACCCGGGGTCGGATTCGCACAGTGTTTTCCGGACACATGTGCGGGGCAATTTAAATATCTTCGGCTAGCATTTTACTGCTGGGAATGTATGCCATTCCCTTGGCAGCACTTATTTGTATCGCATTTTATGCCTGTGTCATCATTTGTGGTAGTCTCAGACTTCCTTAGTGCTCTACAGGCTATACAAAATTTGATACATCTCACCCCCTAGCTCTCCGTATCCAACTTTGGCTACGCCGTATCTCTCCGAAGCATAAAGATATTATTTTTTGTTGGGGTCCCTGGTCATGTTGATGTACAGGCAATGAACAGGCAGACACTGCTGCGTGGTCAGCAGTACATGACCTAACCAATTCCTATAGAGGTGTTCCATTTCTGGACTATTTTGCTGCAATAGCTACCCACCCTTCACGCCCGTTGGGAACAACGTTGGTCAACTCTGCTGGTAAAAAACTTCATTTTATTAAACCGAGCATAGGTTACTGGCCGTCTCTTTTCATCAGTGCCGTGGTTGGGAGACCACTCTCTCCCGTCTTCGCTTTGGCCACACTCGTCTTACTCACGGGTATCTCATGGAGAGGCACCCTGTACCTCTCTGTGAGCAGTGTCAAGTTCCTGTATTTGATTAGCCACATTTTGTTAGACTGCCCTCTCTATCAACGAGCACGCAGAATTTTACCTTCAACGCCGTTTCGTTCTACTACTCTCTCTTTACCTTCCCTTTTGCTGATGGACCCTCCTTTAATCCTGACTCTCTTTTTCTCTTGAGACTTTTTTACCCCACAAACCTTGATGTACCTTACCACCCCCCTCAGCCCTTTCACTCGTCTCTTGCTCCCTTTTTTTCCCTTCACCACCACTTCTCCCGCGTTATCCGAACCTAACTTATCCACCTCCCTTTTCCCCCTGATGCCCCCCTTTCCCTTTCCCCTGCCTGCAGCGCTGTATAGCCCTTGGGGTTAGCGCTTTTTTTTGATTATAAAATTATTTTGGTCACGAATAGGCCCCTCTGGCTTACTGGTCACCTTTTTAAACCCCTTTTTCGGGATCCCGGCCCTCTCAGAGACTTGTTTCAGGACCCCCCAAAATTTTTAAAAAAAAAAAAAAATTTTTTTTTCTTTAAAAAAATGGGAAAAACTTTTCCTGATCAAATGACCCCAAAAAGTAGAAATTTGATGGAAAATTTAAGGGAATAGCTCTCACAATTTAGCGGTCCGACGATGTTTACGCTTTGGCATTTTGCCATTTGACCCTATTTTCGGCCCAATTCCAATGTACTAGTGACAAAAATCATAACTATTCCAGAACTCCATTTTTTCTATCAAATGAGTAAAAAACCCCCAAATTTTACCAATTTCACTATCCAAAAAGTGTCAGAATTTACAATTTTCCCAAATTTCCCCAAAATTTAAAAAGATGCCAAATTTCCAAATAGGTCCAAATAAACAAGAAAGACCTTACGGACTAAAAAACATTTCGCTGTTCTTATCATGTCCCCACGCCCCTTACATTCTTTGTTTTTCCCTTTTTTGAATTTTTTTTCCACAAAAAATATAAGTTTTACTGCTATGCAGATACTGCTTTAGTGTAGAAATGGTATAAAAAAATTTTTGGGCACACTGTGGAAAATATTGATAAAATATTGACCCCATTTACGTGTTTGGCGTTTACATGATTTTTTTCTTTAAAATTTGGGAAAAAAACAAACATTTCTGCTACTTTGAGCCAATTTAAAGGGTACTTTTCAAAGCGTAAAACCAACAAAATATCTAAATTTCTGAATTGTCTTCCATTCTATAAAATGAGACCGGGAAAAAACTGAATACAACAAAAAAATACCATACGAAAATACAGTCAACCCCTGTTTTTACCCAAAAAAAAAACGGTCAAAAGTTTTTTTTTTTTTTTTTTTTCTCGAAAACGCACTGGGGTTTGCGGGTTTTTTTTTAAGTGCACACTAAACCCATAGACCCTTCTTTCATATGTAGGCCTACCAGCTTTCCTCTGGATTTGAAGGCCTAAAATTTAGAGTACTAGTACATCAAAGGGCCCTGGTGCGTAAGCCCTACTTTTCGGCCCAAACCCAAAGGGTTTTAAAAATATGGTCAAGTTATAACCATTTTTGTACAAGTATTTTTACAAGGTTCTTGATGGGATACAGGTTTGTGGGGGACAAAAAATTGATTATGTCTAACCCAATATTTTCTCAGGGAGGTTCCTTAATTTTGGTGGGAAGCTCTTTCCCATGAATTGGAATGTCATTCCCCTTCCCTTTGGGTCAAACCCCAAATTTTTCCAGTTCCCATACACTGCATGCCCATTGGGGTTTATTGCTTTCACCCACCCTTTGGTGAGAGATGCCCAGTGGTTTAAAATAACCTAGGATTACTCAAGAAAGTCAAACAATTTTCCCTTTACATATGTTAAAAGGCCCCCAAACAGTGAAAAAAAAGAAAAACTTTTTTTTTTTATTAGCACATCAGCCTTTTCCCCCCCAAAGGCGGTGTCTTGCCGAAGTTGCCCCGGCTAATTAAAAAAAAAGAAAAAAAAAAAAAAAAAAAAAAAAAAAAAAAAAAAAAAAAAAAAAAAAAAAAAAAACCCCCAAAAAAAAATAAAAAAAAAAAAAAAAAAAAAAAAAAAAAAGGGTTTTTAAAATTAAAAAAACCCCCCCTTTTCCTCCAACCCCTTTTCTAGGACAAACCCCTACCCTCCCCCCCCCTCCCACTACAGATTTATATGCCCCCCCTTTTCCAAGTCTTTTTCGTTTTTAGTTTGTTCCATCCATTAATGTCCAAAAACCGCCTCAAAAACCTTCCTCTGCCCTCTGGATAATACTTTTAAAACTTGCCCCCTCCCCCCTAATCTCCAACTACGATTCTCGCATTATATTCCAAAAACATTTTTTGCCCTCAAACAATTCCACTGCCTCCAGCCCCTTCTCCTTGTTGCAAATTCACCACCCAAAGCTTCACAACTTAAAGTGTGTTGGAAACACTATACTATCATACCTTCCCCCCCCTTTGCTTTCATGGAAATTCTCGTCTCCACAACTCCCAGAGACCACCCCCCCTTTTTTTTTTTTTCCCCCTCAGTTTTTATTCACCCCTCACCTTTCATAGACCCACTGCTGAAAACATCCATCCCCCAAAATTTTAATGCATTAACCCCTCCATCTTTTCCCCTATTTCTGTACCAGTAATTTTTCTTAGAATAGGGTTTTTTAACGCCCCTTACCTTTTAGCGCTCAATTCAACCCCCAACTCTCCCCTTCCCCCTGTTTTATTTTCATTTTTCCCATTTTTTTAAATTACCCCCATTTGCGCCGAAGGTGTAAAAATTAAGAAAAAAAAAAAAAAATTTTTAAAAAAAATTTTTGGTTTGCGGGAGAAAAAAAAAAAATGGGACCCCCATTCAGTGATGCCCTCTTATCCCCCTTTGGGGGGGCGTGTACTTATCTTGGCGAGGGTTTTTCCAGTACGCAAAAATTTGGGAAATTCCCCGGAAAAGGCGGGTGGGTGGGTTTTGAAAAAAGGGGCTTTCGGTTCCGTAAAAAAAAAACCCGGGACCCCATCAGGGGTCCCCTTCAAAACGGTCCCCCCTCGCGGTGGCCCCCTCACCTCGGCCCAAGGGAAAACCCTTTTTTTCCCCCCAGGGGACAGTTTAATAGTTGAAGGCCATAAATATTTGTGGTTTTAGTGGGTTTTTGACCGAAATAACCATAATCGTAATTGAAAAAAAATGCCTTCCATTGGGGGGCCCTCGGTTTTTCACTTTGGGTTTTTCCAGAACCCCAAAGGAAATTCTTTTAAACCCCCGTCAGGGAGGGAAAATGGGGTGAGTGTGGTGAAAAAAAACTCAAGCCTTCAAAAGTTTGTAGTGTTGGGAACAAACCCCAAACCCAAAAAAAACAAAAACCCGGAAATTCCATCTACCCAAGGGGGGAAAACCAAAACACCCCCCAACAAAAAACAAAAAAAAAAAAAATATAAAAAACCCCAAACCCAAAAACCTCCCCCCACGCTCCCCCACCCCCTCCCACTTTTTGGGCCCCACCTTTTCCCCCCACCCCCCCCCAACCACCCCACAACACAAACCTCCACAACCAAAACCACCTTCATTGTCCAGTCCCCCCCCCCCAGCAGACCGCCCGGGGTTTGGGCAGGAAGCTGTCAATTTTTTTCCAACCCCCCACCATTTGATGGCAGCCAAAGGGAATAGCCATCTTGGCACTTGGGGAAACAATGCCACTGAACGAATGTTTCGGTTTTTCTTTGACGAACCCGATGAAAAGTATTGTCAGGGAAAGCAACACATACTACGATACACCATGGCAAACACATTACTTTCACCAAAATCCCGTCTACACCATGGGGGGAGCAACTGTGGCTGAATGTATCTTTTCTTTCCCACAATAAGCTTTGCCCATGTGTATAAGCAAAAAGTGAATCAACTGGTAAAACGACCCCCGTTTGCAACCCGGGTTTCATGATATAACCAGTGAATGTTTGTGCTAATGTTACTATGTTCACTTCTCGAAAAAAACCCGGTGAAGAACTAAGGTTATTAAGATTAGGAATGTTTTTGTGAAATCTGAAACAGAAATTCAGTACGCTTTTTACCCTTCAGGAGCGTAATTGAGATTTTTGATTCTTTAAAGGAAACTCTTTTTCAAGCAGTACATACCAACAAAGGAAACGTTTTGGGTATAAAGTTGTTTGTGTTTTTGTGATTGTTTACAGTGGTCTGGTTTGGATATTTTTGTGTACACGGGAAAGTTATACATTGAAAAAATCCCGGGAAAGTTTTGGGCATCTCAGGTGATGTGGTTCGAACAATGATAGAACCAACCTTGGTAAAGGGCATATAAATAAGAAAAACGGTACACAAGCCCCTCATCAGTGATTTTTTTGGAGTAAAACATGACAATGGTGTGGACAGTGTGCAAATCGAAAACTAGCCCAGTTTTAAGCGGCATCGTAGAGGTGATGCAGGCGCTTGCTGCCAAAGACTCATGGCATTTCTGGATGACAAAAGAATGTACACTGTTTTTTCACAATTTACCCAATGAAATGGCAACATGCAGGCAGCATAGAGAGAGAAAAAGAACCCATTTTAAAACCGCCTGTGTTTATTACCCTTCAACCGTTCAGGGGACAAGGGCAGCAGTTGGGTTTTCTGATTGTGTTTTTGCAAGAGTTTTTAAATGGTACATCAAAAATGTTTTTCCATCTTTGGGCATTTCCATGCTCAATGCTTTTATATGTATTTGATGGCACCGAAACAAACCCAGTACGGCGAATTCTGTTGTCTGTCACAGACAAATAGTATTCAAGTACCAAGGAACGCACCTGCAATTGACCCCCCACCAAATTATCCCAAAAACTACCTGCTCTCGAAGCATGGTAACACTTCCCGGAAAACGCCCCGCTACTTTCTTTGAAGAAAAAGGCTCAGAAGAGGTGTTAGTCTGTGCACATAAAAAAAAGCACACAACAAGCAGACACTCGTTTTATGTGTGAGAGTGCAAAAACCCCCTGTGCATGACACCATGTTTTAAAGATTTCCCCAGGCGCAGAACTTCTAGAAAAATTCCCCGTGCTGTAATGTGTATATAAAATATGAAAAAAAGTAAAAAACACATTTATATCGTTGTTTTGTAAAAAAATTTTTCTGTAAACAAAAAAAATGAAACAGTGTTTACGCCCCCTTTTTGGTGTATGAAAAAAAATAACTTTCAAAATACGATCATGTTGGCCCCAAGGGCCCTAAAAGACTCAAAAAAGAAAAATTGAAAAAATTGAAAATAGTACATAAAAAAGTAATAGAAAATACCGGGGACGGCAGTCGGCGAGTTACCATAGTTGTTCAATTTTGGGAAATTTTTTCACCTCCTATCTCGGAAGTATTTACGTTAAAATTTTTTTTTTTTAGCCTATAATGTTTTTGAAAAAAAAACTCTATTTTTCATAAGAAAAAAAAATTTTTTTTTTTTTTTAAATTTCCGACCCCGAAACGGTTTCGGAGGGCTGTCGACCCTCAAAGGTTTAAAACTAATTCGTTACCGACCTACTGGCAATACGCCTCCCTCATGGGGACAGAGTTTTTTCCTAAGAGCAAATATAAATGAATTTGTCGCAAGTGAGAACAACATAAAGGTAGTGGGTTTGTTCAACCCTCTTGGGTTTGTTTAATTTCACCTTTGCCCCCTTTTAACATTTTTGTATACATTATTTTTTTAAAAATTTAACGTAGTTTGATATTGTAATAAAAAGAAAAAAAATCACTCTAATATCATTATTTTGGGACAAAATACGATCAAAGCCTTCATAATCTGAGTCTCGGCGAACGATCGTCATAAGTGAGGGGAGGTTGTATACAATTGAATGAGTTGAACCGTGCATATTTCATTCACTCATGAAAAGTAATTTTAAAAATGTTATTTTTAACCTTTTTGATCATGTCGTACTTGCGGCTTGAAGCCAAAGGGCAGTGCTGTACTGATGTGGAAATTTTAGTGCCTTCAAAACTAGCAAGAGAAAGCTGGGCGGGCCCCATAGAAAGAATGGGTCTGCATGGGATGTGTGCAGTATAAAAAAATTTCCCGCTGCACACAGGCATAACGAGAAAAAAAAAATCCCCACGTGTTTTTGTTTAAAAAAAGTGACTTGCAGTGTATTTTTTTTATGGTATTTAGGTTGGATTTTTGTTTTCTTCGTCTCATTTTAAGACTTCCACAAGCCAAAACATGTCAACGGTGGTCTAATATTCTTTTACAATCGTGATATTAACCATTTTTACAATAATGCAGTGTCCCATACAGTAAATTTTTATTTTTTTGTGAGGGTAAAAATTCAAAAAAGGGAAAACTTGGGGATTACGGGGGTCTGGAGACAGACTAATAAAAAAAGAAATGTTATTTTAGTGCCGGAAAAGTTTTGTTTTTATTCTGGACCCTATTTTGAAACTGGCCCCTTTGAAATTTGTAAATTGGGGCCCTATTTCCAATTTTTTTACCACTTTTTTGGGGATTGAAAACAAGTAAATGGGTGGTTTTTTCTCAATTATAAAAAAATGGGGGTTTTAGCGAAATAGTATGTTTTGTCACTGGACACGGAATGGGGCCCAAAAATAGGGCTCAAAGTGGGCAAAATCACCCATGCTAACATCATCGGACCCCTAACTTTGGAGCATAATTTTCCCAAAATTTTCCATCAAATTTTTTACTTTTTGGTGTCATTTCAATCGGGAAAAGATTTCTTTCATTCATAAGGTTTTTTTTTTTTTTTTTTTTTTTTTTTTTTTTTTTTTTTTTTTTTTTTTCCCCTTTGAGAACGAGTTTCCGGACCGGGGGTCTCAATGCTGAAAGGGGTTAATGAAGTAATTACAGGTGGCTCTCCATTCGCGAGTTCCACTTTCATGGTTTTTGAACATTCATGACTCCCCAGCACCCCAGTCATATTTATGCTTCCTCACCCTTGAAAAACTAGGGCAAGCAATGAGAATGACAGCACAGCCAAACAATCTTTTTAAGACACAGACTCATCGATGCTGAGGGCTTTGAAGGTGATGAACGACATTAATAGGAGCATAATTCTCTACAAAACTCTGTAGACAGAAGAAACAGTCTCAGTTGCCCATCACCAAATTTTTTTCACAAAGGGAAACCTGCCCACTACTCCCGTTGCTATCTCTGACTCTATTATAGAGATGTCAATGATCCAACGCCTATTATCAGCAGTGACGCTGGCAGTGAAAAGCTAGAATCCACACACAAAACTCATCATGCCCTGCAGTTACACTCCAAATAATCACCTCCATTCAACTGTCATCATAACTGTGTGGATAATTATCATCACCATCATCGTCATTGTCATCATCATCACAAGTCATCAGAGTTCGTCTGCTTAACTTTACGAGTGGCAAGTGTTTTGTTTGTTCATTATTTGTTTATGTATTTACGATGTTTTCATGTGTTTTATGATTGTTCATGGTTCAGTAGGTTAAGGAAGCAGTATTGTTAGGCTAAGTAAATTTCATTATTTTATTACCCTGCAATACATTTGTGCACCAACATTTGCAATTTTCAACATTCATGAGGTTCTTGATCCCCTAACCCTCGTGAATGAGGTTCTTGACCCCTAACCCTCGTGAATGAGGTTCTTGATCCCCTAACCCTCGTGAATGAGGTTCTTGATCCCCTAACCCTCGTGAATGAGGTCTTGACCCCCCCTAACCCCTCGGGAATGAGGTTCTTGATCCCCTAACCCTCGTGAATGAGGTTCTTGATCCCCAAACCCCTCGTGAATGGTCTTGATCCCTAACCTCGTAATAGGTTCTTGATCCCCTAACCCTCGTGAATGTGGAGGGCCACCTGTAGATTTTTTATATGAATGAGGTGAGTGTCCTTGAAGACTGTGCGGTGAATGTAGCACACACACAAAACATTCATATACATTTGTGGCAATATATTTATGAAGAATGTACTTTTTCCATTATTTGATTTTTTGTTTTGCTTTGCTGTGTTAGCAATCTTAATATAGCAGATATTTTCCAACATAATACAGTATTGGTTAAAACTTAGGGTGAAGAATCTGCAATTTTATGTAATAATGTTTTCTTCTTTACAATTGGCCCTAAAGTTTAAAACTTAAGTGTATTGCAGTGTGTGGGTTCATGGCAAAATGACCGATTTGAACAGTGCCAGAAGCAACGGAAAAAAAAATCTTTTCCTCAGTAGCCTGTGGCCCCCTTTGGGGGAACTTTCTTCCTAACAGAAAATGTTTCTTCACCTCTGGTATAACTTTTTAATAATTAGAATAATATCTGTGTTTTTAGTTTAAATGTTTTTTTACATTGTTTTTCTTACCTGGATAAAATGAATTAATCGCTGAAAAATTACCACCAATGGTAAGTCCTAGGTATCCAGTAATGAAATGATCAGTTGAAAATTTCCTGCACTATTTAATGATGTATTATACTGCTCTTCAGTAAGTCATTTTAATAAAAACTGAATAAATATTTTTTTGTATTTTACTATTTTTTCACTAATATCCCCCCAGTTTAATATAGTGTGCCATTAAAATGTACCATAGAATAGTCTTTATTTGTCACGCTCATCTTGTACTTTATAGAATTTAGTACAGCCTCTCCTCACTTAGCGACGTACTTGTTTGGGTGACCACTTGGCTTATGACCAGCTCTCCAACCAGTGTGCAAACCTATGGCATTTTTGCCTTATGGTGTTCTGCTAATACGGCGATTTCAGATTATGACCAAGCTCGCTATATGGGGAGCCCATCTTTCTAAAAACACGCGCCCCACCCGGTTTATTTACATTCTCCGTGAGCAAAATCTCTCTATTATGTCTGGAAACTTTCCAAAATTTCAAGTGTTTTAAAGTTATTGCATATTTTTATATGTACTCTGATAATTAATACTTATGTGTATCTGTACCTAAATATATTTACACACTGTGCTGGGATACAGGT
>NW_026467490.1:0-13188 GCF_026875155.1 Cherax quadricarinatus
AAAAAGGGTAGTAAAAAGACACGGGTCGAAAAGAAGGTAATACAAGACAGGTCGGAAAAGAAGGGTAGTACAAGCACGGGTCGAAAAAAGGAAAAGGGAAAAGTACAAGTTGTATATTATGGATATTAGTAATGGAGTGAGTTGGAGTAGCTTGGTTTTTGGTGGTGGAAAGGAATATGGAATAGAAGAGCAGGGTGGTGGTAAAGTAGAGTAGCAGCAGTGTGGGGGAATGTGCGTACAGCATGGGGGGGAAATTTTAAAGTAGAACTGGTGGGGGCAATAGTAGTATAGCTGGTGTATGTAGACAGTGGTAGTAGTAGAGCGGTGGGGGGTAGTAGTAGCAGGGGTGGTGGGGTGGTGTAGTAGTAGTAGTATAGTAGTATACAGTAGGGGGTAGATAGCAGGGGTTTGGTTTGGTTAGTAGAGTAGTATGGGGTGGTGATAGTAGTAGTAGACATGGTGGGGGTAGTATAGTAGCAGTGGGGTGGTAGTAGCAGCGGGGGTGGTGGGGAGTAGTACATGGTTGCAGTAGGTGGTGGGGTGTAGTGTACAGGGGGTTTGGTGTAGTAGCAGTGTGGTGGTAGTGTACGTGGTGGTGGTAGTAGTTCGGTGGTGGTGGTAGTAAGTAGCAGTGGGTGGTAGTATAGCAGTGGGTGGTAGTAGAGCGGTGGGGGTTTGGAGTAGTAGTAGCAGTGGTGGTGGTATAGAAACAGTGGTGGGGGATAGTAGCAGTTGGGGTAGTAGTAGCAGGGTGGGGGGGTAGTAGTACGGGGGTGGGGGTAGCGTACAGTGGGGTGGTGTATAGGGGGTGGGGGTGGTAGTAGAGTAGCATGGGGTAGTACTTAAATTATCTCAAAAAAAAATATCTCCCATTAAAAAAAAATTTTGCATCTACTACTCCAGCGAAAACCCCCAATATTCTTGAAAGAGGATACACCAGGTTAAAGTCGATCCAAAAAGGGGTTTTTCCCCTCGGGTTTTATCGCAGACAAACCAAAGAATGGCCTTATAAAATGCCCGAGGCACCTACCACCCCATGGTGAAGACCCTTTTCCCTTATTTTCAGTACCAAGTTGAAAATGTGAACCCCGGGAGACGTGCTTCCTAAGTTTAAACAAAATCTTGGGGGAAAGAAAGCTTTGGAAACCACTTTTAATATCTTTTAATTTTTGCACCCATGTCCATCCTTTGGGCGGGAGTCAAAAGATTGGGGGTCATAATGGTCCGGAACTGGTTCAAAAATTTTGATAGCTAACAAGTGGTAAAAAGAATTTTCCATGTTTATACTGGCACAATCGTAATGAGTTATTTTGCAACATGAATAGGGGAAAAGTCAGGGTATTTTTACAGAATTGTTTGTAATATACCACTGTGAAAAAAATACTTTTACTTCTTAACATTCCCGAGGGATTTCCTTAAATTTATTTTTTTTTTTTGATTCCAGTCCATCGAAGATTCTTAATTAGAATAAAAACACAAAAACCGGGACATCTTTTGGGCTGTTTTTGGGCCGGGGCATTGGTCACTCATTTGGAGTGACCAGGGTTCCAACCGAAACGTATTAATAAAGATTTTCCAATTTTGCCCCTTCTGTCCTTTTATTCATATTGTCATAACATTATACCTTCATTTTATATCTAATTTTTACTACAAAAATTTTGACAGTGTTTTTCCCACACCATTTTTGAAGTCTGAAAGATATTTTTGTTTTTAAACATTACAATAGGGAGAAAATTTCACAAGGGAGGTTTAAAATTTTACAGGTAACAGTACTAAATGAAAAAGTCACATAAAGACCGAGTCTCCTTCGGATTTCTAATTATATAGGGGTCTCGCCCACGCAACACGGTCGAGTAAAAAAGCCACAGTTCTTTCTCCGGGCCACCAAATGCCAAGTGAACTAGGGGTGTGGTGGGGGGTGGGGGATATGCATGACCCGGGGGCTCGTGTTGCCCTGGGAAGAGCGCAAGCCCGGGTTTGGGAAAGGGGCCTAAACGATTTTCTTAACACAAATTTTGGGGGTAGAAAATTTAGACAAAGCGTTTTTTGACAGTTAGGGCAATCTTGGCGATGAAAATTTGGGAGTGTGGTTGCCAAAAGGGGGGGAAGGGTCTGTGGTGGGAAGGGGCAACGTGGGAGGGAGGAAGCCCGAGGGTGCACTAGGGGGTATAAAGGGGAGAAGGCATAACTAAAACTGTAAATGGTAGCGAAACCAAAAAATTTTTTAGATCATCACTTGCCCTAATTATATACTTTTATATACATCTGAACCACTATCAAAATGCAATTAATTATTCAAGCTATGTATTGTGTACTTATTCTTCAATAGGAGAGATGTCGGCGGTAGAGTTAAGGTGTATCAAAATACGTATCTTAGTATCGGCTAGAATTTGAGTATCGGTATCGCAAAAATTTGGATATCTTCCATCATTATAAGGTAGGGAACAATGGGGAGGAGGGGACGTGTAACCTGGCAATATATACGACTTTTCTTTTTTAAGTAAAAGGCCTAAAGAAAGCATGTTGTATTTTTTCATAAGGTTTGGTTCACACTCTGAATGACATACCACCGTTCCGCACTACAATTCCACTTTTACCTTGCCACCGCACCATTATTAATTTTAGGTTATAGGTTTCCATGGTTTCATAGAAACCACCAGAGACCCGAGGGCTGACATCTTCTTCTTCCAGCGCCTCAGGGAATACCTGCTGCATCTCGGGTTCGCGAAAAGGCTTTTGACAAGCTCTAGGAGCTCCACAAATGCTAACGTATTAAATTTTGTTGCAAAATTCTTTCATTATCTTGATTGTTTGTTGTGGATCTCATCGTGCAGGGAAAAAAGTGAAACGTGAATGTGTAAGAAAATCCCAGACCTGCTGGAAGTTGTATTCTGGCAAAAATTACTAAAATGCAAATTTTAGGAAAAACTCCAGAGCCTCGGAAGTATTCTAGTGTTGGCTAAAAACTATCTACACACACACAACACACACACACACACATTTGCCGTGTATCTAATGATGATAATTAAGAAAAGTCTCCAGTTTGGTTTCGTCATTTCCCTTTGCTCTTCGTTTCACTCCCTTTCCCCTTTATGGAAAATGTTGTATAAAGTTTATACGTTTCACAGCCTCACTTTCTTTTTTTTTATCACTTTTTTTAAATTACACCACCTTCCTTTTACTGCCTTTCTTCGTTTCACTACTTTCCTTTTTCTATATCAACTACTCTTGCTGTGTGTGTAGTAGCGACAGTATAGCTCCTACCCTGGATGATACACCTTGCTTCGCCGCACAGGGATCGTCTGCTGCCATCCATCTCACCTGATAACCCCCTGTGGAATCATTTTGACAGCCAAACCCCAAAATATTAAAGTATTTTTTTTTTGTAGTGTGGTGAGTTGGGCGGGACCTCGGTTTTTGGGGGTGGGTGGGCCAGCCCCTGAACATGATCCACCTCAAAAGGTCCAAATGTAACCTGAGGGAGATTTTTTTTTATTTGGTTTGGTGATATCTCTATCTAATACAGATGCATCCACACTGTATATTACATCACCCCCCCGTTCCCCCATACAATCCCCCCCCCACACACACTACTCAGTCACAACCACGACTGAATGCATCAAACCACTCACACATCACACCCCACACCACTTCACAGACAGGTGGGGGCACAGGTGTAAGCTCAAGACACAAATGCGCTATAGGGATATTAGAAAGCATTTTTCTTGCAAGGTAGTTGAAAAGATTTGGATTTCGCATTGTTGAAGGCAAGCTTTTAGTACCTGTACACAGCTTCAAGAGTACTGTATATTGATAAAACCCTCAGCATGCCATAAATCAGTAAGTGCCGAAAAACACACACACACAAACACACAAAACACACAAACACACACACACACACACCCCACACACACACACACCACACACACACACACACACACACCACACACACACACACAGTATGGGTAAAGTTAAGAATAAGATCCTTTGCCTGTATTCATGAAATTCCCGGGAAGATAACTTCTATGATGTGTTGAAGACTCGTCCCAAGACTTGCTGTGTTGGTTTAGCTGCTGGTATTATGCTGAGAGCAGTGAGCTGAGCTGAGAGCAGTGAGCTTAGAGCAAGGAGAGAAGAGCAGGATGAGCCAGGGAGAGGTGTGGGTGTCGTCAATATTGTCAGGTGCGGTTACCATGGACACGTCTCTTCACCCTCGCCTCTCTTCCTCTTTCCTTCCTCTCTTCCATCCCTTTTTCTTAACTTCTCTTCTTCCATCTTCTCCTTCCCGCCTCTTCTCTCCCTTTTACTTCTCTGTTATACTTCCCTCATCCTACTATACTCTACTTCCCTCCATCCTTCTCTGTTCTACTTACCTCCATCCTTCTCTGTCCTACTTCCCTCCATCCTTCTCTGTTCTTCTTCCCTCCATCTTTCTCTGTTCTACTTCCCCCATCCTTCTCTGTTCTATTTCCCTCCACCCTTCTCTGTTCTACTTCCCTCCATCCTTCTCAGTTCTTCTTCCCTCCATCCTTCTCTCCCTGTCTGTGGGAGAGAGTTTTCTCTTCGAGAATGGAAGATTGAGTGAGGATGGAGGGTGGAGGATTGTTGGATATGTTACTGAGGGGTGGGGAGAAGTATGAGGAGGTGTGGGAGAGGTGTAGAGGAGCTTTGAAAGAAGTTGGAGAGACTTCCAGGTAGGTAGGGAAGAGTCATGGAGGATGTAAACGAGAGGTATAAAGGTGGTAGGGAGAATATGGAGGAGAGTGTAGGGAGGTAGAAAAGAGTGTATGGGAGGTAGAGGAGTGTGTAGTGGAGGTAGAGGAGTGTGTAGGTCAGGTATGGGAATGTAGGGGAGGTAGAGGAGAGTGTAGGGAAAGTCGAAGAGAATGTAGGGGAGGTAGAAGAGAGTGTAAGGGGAGGTAGAGGTCTCAGTAGATAGTAACCAGTTACCAGTAACCACTGTGCCAGTTGACCACCGACCAACCGTCTCTGCCTGAGTCACTGTCTATTCATATGAGCTGCACCCATCAGTGACTTTGTCATGAACCAAGAATTACTGTATCGAACAGCCGAGTTGGGTACTCCTAGCAGAAGAGTATACCAGTTAGTAATTCCACAGTTCACTAGTGAATGTAGCCTTACAGCTAGTTCACGATGTACCAGGTGTTGCACACCCTGGTATGGATCGTTCAGTAAAACAAGCCAGATTGAAATACTTTTGGCCTCGTATGGCAACTGATATTTCTGAGTATGTTAAGAAATGTAGTGTCTGCATGCAACATAAAGGTAATGCTAATGGCCCTAATCCAATCCAAGTGTATCCAACTACTAGCGAACCTTGGGAAAGAGTTGCGCTAGATTTGTTAACTAATTTCCAATGTTCCCTCCAAGGTAACAAACATCTGTGTGTTATGGTAGACCATTTCACCAGATATTGCGAGTTAGTTCCTATTGCAGATAAGACTGCCGAGACAGTAGCTAAAGTGTTTAAAGAACGCATTATCTGTAGGCATACCACCCCTAAGTCCCTAGTAACAGATAATGGAGGTGAATTCTGTAATGAGATTCTTGAAAATTTGTGCACCTTGTACAAGATCTCTAAATCCACCATTGTTCCTCATCATCCTGCCAGCAATGGGTTAGCGGAACGAACCAATAAGAAAGTACTTGATGTCTTAGAAGCCACTATCAATCCCAACAGTGAAACTTGGATGAAGTTATACCTGATGTGCAGTGTGCTAATAAATTCTGCTTACAATGTTTCTATAGGTGACACTCCACATTAATGCATTGTATGGTGTAGATAAACGTTTGCCTTATGAGTTGTTATATTCTAATCCGAAACCAATTACAACCCTGATGATTTCATAGCAACTCGTACCAGCTTAGCTCAAAGTGTTTTTAGAAGAATCCGTGAAACACTTCATAAATCAACAGCAGAATTTACAAAGAGTCGCAAACACTCGAGCAAAGCCATCCAAAATCAAAGTAGGTTCGAGAGTTATGCTGATTAACTTTAACAAAACGTCTGCAATGCCAAAGCTTGATCAAAAGTTTGTTGGTCCTTATCGAGTAGTTGAACATATCACTGGTAATAAGTATAAGGTTAGAGAGATTAGTACTGGTCAGTATAAAGAATCGCATTTGGATCATATGAAGTTAGTATGTGATGATAATGATGTTCCAACCCAGACTAATGTGACAGACTCTGACAATCCTCCTGATCCTGTACTCTCTTCCTCTGATACTCAGTCAGACGATCAACCGAATGCCCGTTTTTTCCCCACACACGACGGATTGAGAAATCCTCAAGATCTTTGTAACTTCAATTCAGATTTGCCTCAAATACGCATGAGTTTGCCCAAAGACAGAGTTTGTCCCCCCAGAGTTGACACCCCCTTCTGCATATGTAATCCAACCCCACAAGTTGGGGTTAAATGAAATAAACCCCTTTTAAGAAAAAATTACAGTATCCTTATCATTTCAAGAATTTTTTTTTTGTTCATGTTCCCCTCCGCGTCGAATTAACATCTAATTTGATGCACCGAATCTCCTTTCGTTAAACACTCTTTCTTTTATTATTCCTCCCCCAGAATTTCCTAGTTTACTGAATACAGATCGATCGATCAAAAATTTTTTTTTTTTTCATTGTATGAGTTCGTTGTTCATTTGTTTTGGGTTTTTTTGTTGTATTTAGTAAACCTTGTTTTGCATTAAAAGTTTCATTTTAAAGTAAGCTTCCCCTTCCCCAAAGTTCTAAATTTGTATGTTATAAAAAATTTTTTTGTTGTGTACTTTGACATTGTAATTTGAATCAGCCCCAAAACCGGAAAACCTGCCATCTCTAGTTTGTATTAGTTTTATGTCGGGACGACAAACTTACGTCGCCGAGCTCTTTAGTTTGTATAACCCCCTTTTTAGTAAACCCCGTGCCAGTTGACTCCAAAGAAACCCAAACCCCTCTTCCTGAGTCACTGTTTTTCTATTGAGCTACCTGACGGGATTCAAAGACCCTTTCAAAATATGGGGACTGGGCGGGGCCCGGTTTAGTCATGTTACAAAGGGGCGAGTGAGATAGGAAAAAGGCGCAAGGGGGTTACACAAAATTATCTGTTAAATTTTAAAGTACTACCCCGCCAAATTTAGTATTTCTTTCCCAATCCACGTTTCAACTCCCACATATAGAGGAGGTGTGGGGGGGGGTAGAAGTGTGTGTAGGGGGGGTAAAAGGGAAAAGTGTAGAGGGGTGTTTATGGAGGTAAAGGGTGTGTAGGCAATATAGGAGTGAAAGGGGGGGTAGAGGAAGGGAAAGTAGGGTAGGTCGAAGGGGGAGGGTAAGGGGGTTTGAGGAGAGTGTATTAAGGTTTTAAGGGGTGAAAGGGGGGTAGAGGAAGGTGCGGAGTGTAGGGGGGCGTAGGGGGGAGTGGAGGAGAGTTAAGGGGGCAAAGGGGAAAAAGGGAGGGGAAAAAGTAGGGGACTAGGGGGGAGTGTAGGGGTTTTCCAAAGGAGACTGAACCATAGTCCCTAAATTTGCGGGAAAATTAGTGAGAAAAAAGGGGGCGCTCACTCACACTTAAGTTTTTAAATTTTGAAGCCCAATTAAAAAAACCCCCTCCAAACCCTTTTTCCTGGGGATCTCTTTTTGTGTGCAAATTGCACGGGGGGGCCTGCAAGGCTCCAGAAGGGTTAAAGACAAGAAAATATTATTTTCCCGGGAAAGAAAAATGGCAACTGGAGGCTAAACCAAAAATTTTTGGTGGCATAACTGGGGGAGGGGTTTGGGGGGAGTGAGTTAGAGGGGGAAAGAGGGGATGGGGTTGGGGGGGAAGGAAGGATACATTGTTTTCATGAGCAGTTTAGGTAGGGGAATGTGCCCAACCCTCACTCAAACCCCACTAAATTGGGACGACTTTTCTCCATTAAATTTGGGAAAATTGGGGATAAAGGGGTTAAAAATATTTCGAAGTATAAAAAATATGGGGATTAATGGGAAATTGTTAAAAAATTAATATATAAATATATATTTAATAAAATAAATATATATTATAAATATTTATAATATATAGATTTAAATTAAAAAGTCTGTGGAGGGCAAAGAATTTTTTCCTTTGGGGGCAAAGAGGGGAAAGTATTAATTTTAGTTTTACCAACGCTCTTTTTATTGGGGGTGAAAGGGATGGGGGATGAATTTTGCCAAAAGAGGGGAGGGGTGGAGGGGAGGGAGATGTTTATGTCTGAGGGCGTTGTTTGGGGTGAAAAAATGCAAAAATTCGTAGGTTTTGGAATTTGGAGGAGGGGCGGGATTCCAAAAAAATTTTGTCTAGAGGGTGAGGAAAGGGTTTTTATTTGGGTTTGGACATGTAAGAGAAGGAGAAAAAACAAAAGACTTCCCAAAAGTGTATCAGGGCTGTTGGGAAGGGAAAGGCGGGTTAGGGGGCGCCCCAGGAAAGGTTGAGGGGGGGGGTAAAGGAGGTTTTTTCGTGCAGGGGCTTTTGGGCTTCCACGGGCAATTTGGGGGAGCGTGTTTTGGGGAAATGTTTAAAAGGAGACAAAAGGGGAAAGTTTTTTTTTTTCGGCCACCCCCGGGGCCCAGGTTTGGGGAAACGGCCCGTGGGGTTAAAAATAAAAAAAATAAATATATATGCAAGGGAAATTCCCCAAGGCAGGTGAAAAATACACAAACATGATTTTCTTTTTTTAAGGAGATTTGAAACCCAAAAACCTTGGAAAAAGGTACGCAGTGCTATACCATTCTCAACCACATTGGACCAAATTGGGATTTGGGCCAGTTGGGAAAAGGGATAAAACCAAAAATGCGTACCTTTTTCCAAGGGTTTGTAGGCTCGATTTTTCCTAAATTCCCGAGGTCAGTGTTTATATATATATATTATAATTTTATATATATATATTATAAATATATATATTATATATATAAAAATAAAATTTTTTTTTAATTTTTAGCACACTGGCCGATTACCCCCCCAAACAGGGGGGGGCCGAAAAAAAAAAAACTTTCCCATCATTACTCCATACTGTTTGCCAAGGGTGCTTTACATACGTTTTTAAAACTCCCAACTTAACCCCCCTCCTTCAGAGGCAGGACTGTACTTCCCATCTCCAGGCTCAAGTCCGGCCTCCGGTTTCCCTGAATCCTTCATAAATGTTACTTTGCTCACACTCCAACAGCAGTCAAGTATTAAAAAAACCCTTTGTCTCCATTCATCCCATCAAACACGCTCACGCATGCCCGCGGAAATCAAGCCCCCCACAAACCAAAACCTGACCCACTCCCTCCCAAACCTTTTCCAGGCCCACCCCCACCCGCCTCCTTCCACTCAGACTGATACACTCTTTTAAATCATTTTTTTCGCTCCATTCTCTTTCATGTCCGAACCCTCAACAACCCTTTCCCCAGCCCCTGGACAAAAATTTTGGCAATCCTGCACCTCCTCCTAAAATTCCAAACCGAATTCTCTGCATTTATTCAACCACACATTGCTCTCAGACATGACATCTCCACTGTCTCCCGCCTCCTCCTCGCTGCAACATTCATCACCCATGCTCCACACCCATATAAGAGCGTTGGTAAAACTATACTCTTATACATTCCCCTCTTTGCCTCCAAGGACAAAGGTCTTTGTCTCCACAGACTCCAAAGTGCACACGCTCACCCCTTTTCCCCTCATCAGTTCTATGATTCACCTCATCTTTCATAGACCCATCCGCTGACACGTCCACTCCCAAATTATTTGAATACATTCACCTCCTCCATTACTCTCTCCCTCCAATCTGATATCCAATCTTTCATCACCTCATCTTTTTATCCTCATAACTTATCTCTTCCTGTATTCACTTTTAATTTTCTTCTTTTACTAATACCCTATACAAATCATCCACAACCTCTGCAACATTCTCTTCAGAATCTCCCAAGAGCACAGTGTCATCAGCAAAGAGCAACTGTGACAACTCCCACTTTATGTGTGTTTCTTTATCTTTTAACTCCACGCCTCTTGCCAAGACCCTCGCATTTACTTCTCTTACAACCCCATCTATAAATATATTGAACAACCACGGTGACATCACACATCCTTGTCTAAGGCCTACTTTTACTGGGAAATAATTTCTCCCTCTTTCTACATACTCTAACTTGAGCCTCACTATCCTCGTAAAAACTCTTCACTGCTTTCAGTAACCTACTTCCTATACCATACACCTGCAACATCTGCCACACTGCCCCCTTATCCACTCTGTCATACGCCTTTTCCAAATCCATAAATGCCACAAAGACCTCTTTAGCCTTATCTAAATACTGTTCACTTATATGTTTCACTGTAAACACCTGGTCCACACAACCCCCTACCTTTCCTAAAGCATCCTTGTTCATCTGCTATCCTATTCTCCGTCTTACTCTATAATTTTTTCAATAATAACTACCATACACTTTACCAGGTATACTCAACAGACTTATCCCCCTGTAATTTTTGCACTCTCTTTTGTCCCTTTGCCTTTATACAAAGGAACTATGCATGCTCTCTGTCAATCCCTAGGTACCTTACCCTCTTCCATACATTTATTAAATAATAGCACCAACCACTCCAAAACTATATCCCCACCTGCTTTTAACATTTCTATTTTATCCCATCAATCCCAGCTGCCTTACCCCCTTTCATTTTACCTACTGCCTCACGAACTTCCCCCACACTCACAACTGGCTCTTCCTCACTTCCTACAAGATGTTATTCCTCCTTTGCCCTATACATGAAATCACAGCTTCCCTATCTTCATCAACATTTAACAATTCCTCAAAATATTCCCTCCATCTTCCCAATACCTCTAACTCTCCATTTAGTAACTCTCCTCCTCCTATTTTAACTGACAATCCATTTTTCTCTAGCTTCCTTAACTTGTTAATCTCACTTCCAAAACTTTTTCTTATTTTCAACAAAATTTGTTGATAACATCTCACCCACTCTCTCATTTGCTCTCTTCTTACTTTGCTTCACCACTCTCTTAACCTCTCTCTTTTTCTCCATATACTCTTCCCTCCTTGCATCACTTCTACTTTGTAAAAAACTTCTCATATACTAACTTTTTCTCTCCTTACTACTCTCTCTACATCATCATTCCACGAATCGCTCCTCTTCCCTCCCGTACCCACTTTCCTGTAACCACAAACTTCTGCTGAACACTCTAACACTACATTTTTAAACCTACCCCATACCTCTTCGACCCCATTGCCTATGCTCTCATTAGCCCATCTATCCTCCAATAGCTGTTTATATCTTACCCTAAACTGCCTCCTCTTTTAGTTTATAAACCTTCACCTCTCTCTTCCCTGACGCTTCTATTCTCCTTGTATCCCATCTACCTTTTACTCTCAGTGCAGCTACAACTAAAAAGTGATCTGATATATATGTGGCCCCTCTATAAACATGTACATCCTGAAGTCTACTCAACAGTCTTTTATCTACCAATACACAATCCAACAAACTACTCTCATTTCGCCCTGGAACTCGGAACTCTCTCCAGGTAAACTCCAGGTTTGCACCTCCTGACATCGTCTGCTTCTGTGCTGCTGCCACACTCTTCGAGCCCAGTGTGGGCGGGGTTTGTGGCAGTCCAAGGTGCCTAGCTTCTCCCTCCGAGCCCCGTGGGGGCGGGGAATGGGGCTAGGCCTGAGAACAGCTGGTCCCGGAAGACGAGGAGGTATTTGTACCTCCTCCCATGGCAGACATTGATTGGTCTGAGACACTCCAACGACAGGGAGTCAAGGCCGGGCCACCTCTTGGAAAAGGCCCAGGCCGGGCGATTATACCGGTGAATCTACAACAGAACAGGGATGCTTGGTGCTGGTGACGGGCTCTTTATCTAAGGAACTGCATATGCTCTTCCCTCTTTGGTTGGAGCCTGGTTGTCTCCCATTTCTCAGACGCTTACCCCTGACTGTCATTAATAGTAATTAAAGAACTTGGGTGTATCATGTGTTAAATGTGTATCCTGATGAATGTCAGGATGTTGTAGATGAATGGTCACAGAACCGACACGTTGATAAATTAGAAAACATGTGCAACTCTTGGGTATCTTTATTAAGAAAACGTTTCGCCACACAGTGGCTTCATCAGTCCATACACAGGAGAAGCTTCTCCTGTGTATGGACTGATGAAGCCACTGTGTGGAGAAACATTTCCTTAATAAAGATACCCAAGAGTTGCACATGTGTCTAATTTATCAAGGTGTCAGATGTTCTAGTGTGTACGTGTAACCTGCACGCCATTTTTTTTTTGAGGGGGGGATGGGAAAAATCTTCCATGTAGTTGTTGGCTGATGATGCCTAACTGATAGTATGAATATGCAGTATGGAAGTCTGCAAGAAACTTCCACATTACTTGGATGAACTTCACAAATGGCCCAGAAAATATTTGCTTGAGTTATATCTCATTAGGGAGTTAAGGCATTAGACAAAGAAAAGGCCCTGTGGGTAGACACTACACAACCCCACACACACACACACACACAACCACACACACACACACACCCCACACACACACACACACACAAACGCTTTGGATAACATCACCCTTTTGCAACGCTTGAAAGAGTAACACTTCTTTTTAGACACTTGAAGAAGGATGTATTTCAAGACGCTGCACACCAAATACATAAAACAGAAACATTTGTAAATTGAAGTAGTTTTTCTTCACCCTTTTGTTACTTTGGTTTTCTTTGAGGAGGAGAACATCAGGTTAGTAAGGATAGGAGAGAAGGGACCTAGGAATGGTACATCAGCAAAAATGAATTATGGGTTCACAGGAAAGGACAATTAAGAAAGAATAAGTGGCTTAGCCACTTATGGATTTGTTTCACTGATGTTTTCAAATTATTTCACTGATGTTTTCAAATTATTATGCTTCAGAAAAAAGGCAGTTACATTGAAAAACATCTTCGAGTGTGGAGCACCAGAGTAGAGCACGCGTCTAAGCAGATAAAAATGGCTGAGAAAACTCTTCGAGAGGTTTCGACACTAACTAGGCTAGTCCTGGAGCAGTGGCAAGAGTTACGAGGGAAGGAGTAATACAGCCTCATGCCACTGGAAAAGCGAACGATCAGAGGCAATCACGAGGTAATACTCAGATGTATGGACAGGGTAGTAGTAGGTAGGGAGGCAATGTTGATAATGGTATAAAATAC
>NW_026467491.1:0-13526 GCF_026875155.1 Cherax quadricarinatus
AAGACCGCACCTTGCAGCGCTAATATGCCAGTTCTCTGCGGGTCCTTGTCTTGAAAAGAATGAAATTGCGCAACAGCAATTAGAGCGTAGTCTCGACACGCATTATGTACGCGGTTTGAGCAAGGACACGCAACAGAATCGACGAATTTGGTTTAAATTATGTCTGGTGTCCCTGGGAAGGGCGGTGATAGCCAATGGCAACATCAAACAGGTAATTTTACCCCAGTACATTGGCATGAGCAGAAAACAGGCCGATGAATGGCACACTGAATATCTCCCTCTCATTAACATATTTCAAGACATATTACTGAAACGGGAAATTCAGACATGCTTGCTCGTACCGTCAGTGACCCCATACTTGACAGTACCTAAAATCATCCTAGATGAGGTGGAAATTGAACGCGGCGCCTCCCCCGAAGCTCTAGAATGGGAAATACTACAGCTGTCTGTGGAGAAGCAAGGCACTAGCAGCGGCGGCGGTGGCAGCAGCAGTGGCGGCAGCGGCAGCAGCAGCGGCAGCGGCGGTGCCAATGGTGCTGACGTCAGTCCAGCCGGTGGGATTAGAACTAAACGAGACAGTGGCATGCGTGAAATGGACATGCCTGATGGGGTCGAGGTCACTTCACGCGGAAAACGCAAACGACAGCACGATGATGTGGATATTTTATTCCTAAATGCTGTAACTAATAAAAAAATAAAAATGTAAAGTCTTCAAACTAAAGTTTTTTAAGCCTTTAAAAATATATATAATGGTCTATATTTTGTATTTGCCTCATACTGTCTCTGTCCCTCAACATGGACAGAGGGGGTCCGGGGAAATATATCTATTTGAGCAGTTTAGAAAATATTGACATTTTCGACAATACAGCTTCGGCCTTTCAAAATATAATTACTGCGATGCCTTTAAATCCATCCTTGAACTACGAAATAGCCTTGCTTAATGTTTTGTATCCCAAAAAATTCAATGTTCTAACAAGAGACGATGCCGAATGCGGCATTGACATTATACAAAATCACATTACTGAAACAGGAATAAGTACAGAAGCAGTAGTCCACCACTTTCTACCAAAAAATGATGTGTTATCGACGGATACCAGCCATATTATTGAAGAAATTAATCGACAGCTAACAGCTGATTTAAAAAAAGCCTTTAGAGATAATTATTCGGCACATTTCCCGAAAGGGAAAATACTCAATTATGATGCCGGAATTGGGAGGGTTTTAGTTTCGACGAGATCGCGAACCTTTACGGGAAAAAACAATGCTGCCACTTTATTTAAAGCTCAATTTAAACCGAGAATAGCTCGGGTGCTTGGGCTTAGCAGCGCTGAAAAATATTATTTATTTCGTAGTGACGTGCCCGAGGGGGCTCCCTCCCCAAGCAGATTGCCTCATTCAAACCTGATCCCACTGCCGGAGTTGATTATGTTTTAATATATAGTGATATTGTGGAACCGCAAATATACGGCAGTCAGTTAGTCAATATTCTGGATGCTTTCGCCTTTCAGGAGAGTTATTCAAAAGGCGCTCATCCCATGATGTACAAACCTCTATGCGTAACTAAATTAGATAAAATAGCTATCAAAATGACAGATCAGTTTGGTCGTAATCTGTCTTTTGAAAGCGGTCATTCCACTACCGTAATGTTACATGTAAGACCGATAAATAAATAGAACCAACTCAGAGTAAAAATGGATTATTGTTTCTCTAACCGCCAAACATGCGTGTACCCTTTCAAGTGCCCTCTGAGCAGGAATTTCGGAGTTTATTCTCCCTAAAACCCTCCCATGTGGGAGCTGGTCTGGGGGATATACAAACTTTTCACGCGCCATACAGAGTCCGAGGTGGGGGATTTTTTCGGCTTTAGCGGGTCTAGCTAAAAGAGCTTTACCTTTTCTTTTCAGAGTGGCTGCGCAAGTGCAGTAGAATTTGGAACTAAAATGCTCGATGATTATCAGTCTGGAAAAACAGACATGAAAGCTGCTCTTAAATCTCACGGGATAGATGCTTTAAAAGGAGTTGCAAAGAAAGTTATTACAGGTGGCAGAGTAAAAAGGGTGGGTAAGCGATGGTGAAATAATAAATGCAGGTTAAATAAACGCCCGACGAGTCAAGTTTGGTTATAAAACCGATGTATTCTCTCTCAAATAAACAGTTGCTTATTAGCATGGCGGGTGTCCGGGGCTGAAACAGTGGACACAAAGTCCCGTTAAATGATTATTCCTTCAAGCTTCATATCAATTCCCACGACCGCATAGACTGAGACAAGTTGAGAGTTCCATAGCTCGCACTCAGAGTTTTGATACTCCTACCAGTAAACCTTCCTCTCTCTCAGAAACTAAAAGATAATTTTCAGAATTTAAAATCCTGGAGTTCCGGAGCATTTCTAGATTTAGGCAAAATAGTTTATAGAATTTATAGTGACTCTAACATAGGCTGATGGGCAAAGTCCACTAGGCGACACAAGCAACCATGGCCTTGACTAAATGGACCTTTCCAAAAAATTATTTAAAAGTGTCAGTGTTTTCTGGGTGAGCAATAATGGAAACAAATTCTAGTTTTTTAATTACTGGTCATTTATTAAACTCTGCCACTCAGTAAAACGAAGTCCAGTTGTCCGATAATCGCCCGACTGGGGTATCTCTTGCCAGACTTTAAAGGAGGAGAAGTGTATAACTAAATTGTTCGATACAGCCTATTCGCCCGCACATCGGCAAAAGAACCACAATACTGACAACGAATGATAAAGAACAGGGCATAACTCGGAGTTTTCCCTTGGCTCTGGACATATCCACTCTGGACCAATATCTGCTTTATGACAATATCGATTTAAAAATTAGGCTGGAATTCTCCCCTCAACGTGGACTCTGAAAACAGACGATGATGCCAGCACATACCATCTCCAAATTAATAACGCTAAGCTATGTTAATAGGGTATACCCCATATACATCAGCTTTATAATATTGGGGTGCCTTGAACAAGTCTCTAGCCTTAGACGCAAAACTTATAATATATACTTTAAATCGCACTCTAAGTAAAAAAATTATGTGCTAGGTCACAATCAAACAGCCTCCTAATAGATCAGCCATGGGGTCGTGTCATTCCGCCAAAATTTCATGGTAATTTTGCCCATGCCAGCCTATGCAGGAAAACATAAAGGAGAATGGTCTATATTATGAGCCATGGGGATCTAGCCATTTATCTTATTTATTAATAATAATACAGTTTAATTGCATAAGCAGTGATTTCCCCCATCATTATAGTAAATTATATTATGAAAGCAATTAATCTCTGGGCATTGAGGAAGAAAATTTAATTCTCTATGAATCATCGTCGCCACGAGGCGCACCATCACTATTTTTCAATTTAACAGACAGCCAAGTGGAAGACGCTCTCCCGATTGAAAAATCTGGTAACTTTGAAATTGAAATACATTCTGCTAAGCCCGCCCCTCATAATAAGGTAGTTTTATTATTTGCTCAAGACCACTGTGTTTTTATCAATCAACCAGAATAGATCTGTTCATTGTGATGTGCGAGCATAAATAAAAAATGAATTGTGGCAAGAAAATAAATAATAGTTTAAATTCCCGCCCTAGGAAATAAAGTCACATATATTTGGCTGTTACACTATCGACGCTCTACAGCAAAATAAGATCAGATGGCTATCCCTCAGACAGGCCCACAGTGCTTGTAAGCAAAATTCTTCTTCGTACAGTTCAGAAGTAATGGTCATTTTTTTCTTCTTTTCTCTTGGACAAGAAAAATAGTCTATCCTTCTTCATTGACAGTTACGGGGAAGAAAACAGCAAGAATTATGGCATAAATTTAAAAAAAATTTAAAACGAAATAAAAATAAATATTTATATCGTTTATCCGGCAGAACACAAATGATTTTTCACTCACATGCGGTCATATGTTATGATGTTTAATTCATAAAGCAAGCCTTGGTGGGATTAGAAAGACTTTATAGATTTTTTTTTTTTTAAATTTTCTCGGAAAAATCGATTTTAATCAATGACATTATTAGTGATAGCATATGCTAGAGAGAATTTTAAAATGTTGCCTCCCTGTGAAATTAACTATTTTGCCCTAAGTAGTGGCAAGGTTACATTTGTGCTTCCTCTGTGAGGAAGGGTCAACTCTGACTAGAGAAGCCCCCAAATACCCCTCCTGGCTAGGTAAGGTCCTCTCTGAGCTGTAATATAAGAGCCCGCAGAAGCTGTCCTACCCCGCAAAAGATAGAGGCTGACCTCTCCATAGCCTTTACTCACATCATGGTGAAGGAAGCAGACATTCTCGATTCTGGTAAGCGAGACATTTATTATACTAAAACTTCTCTTTGAATATTAACGAAAACAAACGAGTGCAATAGACCTTATAATAATTTTTAAAGTTGATCTCTTTTTTCAACAGTTTTCACTGGACCAGTCCAGCATTTGAAATGTTTTGATTTTATCGGCTGGTAGATTAGGTACTTGCTCTTTGAATATTAACGAAACAAAGCGAGTGCAAGAGACTTAGAATAATTTTAAAGTTGAGATCACCGTTTTTCTCAAACAGTTTTCTCTGGGCAGTCAGAATTTGTAAAGTTTTCATTTTAACGGCTAGTAGATTGGAAAGGAAGGAACACGCCGGCATCAAACTCCAACCGGTGCATTGTGATGATAGCAGGAAGTAAACATAAAAGGACTTCCTCAGAAAGGTATTCTTCTATTTTCCCTCCTTGGTAGATTAGAGACAGGTCCCACTCCTTTATTTGAAAGTTGATAAATATGTTTGTCTTTATGACTTCAGCCTGGGGAGAGAAGGGAACAGTTCACTGATATAGAGGAGTCCTATGAAGAAAGAACCAGATCTCGACAACGATGAAACGCAGAGCCTTCCCTCATGACGTCTGAAGACCTCGTTCTGGACCTCTCTATGCTTGCTACTGATCAATCTGCATTGACTCTGTTGAGGACACTGCCAAGCAGGTCTGAACAAACTGCCGACCTTGAAGCACACACCTAACAACCAGTCAGAGAAGGAAGGGAAAACCCCCGCCGTGAGAGTAAATGCTGGAGATGGAGTAAAGCCAGCAGATGGAGTAAAGACCGCAGATGGAGTAAAGACAGCAGATGAGTAAAGGCAGGAGATGATGTACTGAAAAGGAAATCATTTCGAGCGGAGGTTATCATATCTTACAGAAAGTGAACAGGAGGATTGCATTCATTCAGTCTAACCACAAAAAAAACTTGCCAGTTTTCGCCCCTTAGCTCTCACTAAAAACGTTGCACAGCTTTTGCCCTTTATGTATGTGAATTAATAAAAATATTGTCAAACTCTGATTTTTATTTTTATTTACATATAACTATATATTACTTTTATTTATTCCCTTTTTTTTCTCTTTAGTTTTATTTTTTTTATTACAACATATTATTATTATAATTTATTATCACACTGGCCGATTCCCACCAAGGCAGGGTGGGCCCGAAAAAAGAAAAACTTTCACCAACATTCACTCCAATCACTGGCTTGGCCAGATAGGTGCTTACACTACAGTTTTTAAACGGCAACAATAACACCCCTCCTTCAGAGTGCAGCACTGTACTTCCCATCTGAAAAGAAAAAGGCAGGACTCAATTCCGGCCTGCCGGTTTCCCTGAATCCTTCATAAATGTTACTTTGCTCACACTCCAACAGCACGTCAAGGATTAAAAACCATTTGTCCCTCCATTCACTCCTATCAAACACCTCACGCATTCCTGCTGGCAGTCCAATCCCCTCGCACACAAAACCTCCTTTACCCCCTCCCTCCAACCCCTTCCTATGCCGACCCCGACCCGCCTTCCTTCCACTACGACTGATACACTCTTGAAGTCATTCTGTTTCGCTCCATTCTCTCTACATGTCCGAACCACCTCAACAAGCCCTACCCTCAGCCCTCTGGATACCAACAGTTTTGTAATCCCGCACCTCCTCCTAACTTCCAAACTACGAATTCTCTGCATATATTTCACACCACACTTTGCCCTCAGACAAGAACATCTCCACTGCCTCCAGCCTTCTCCTCACTGCAACATTCATCACCCACGCTTCACACCCAAATAAGACGTTGTGTAAAACTATACTCTCATACATTCCCCTCTTTGCCTCCAAGGACAAAGATCATTTGATCTCCACAGTACTCCTAGGTGCACCACTCCATCTTTTTCCCTCATCAATTCTATGATTCACCTATCTTTCATTGACCCATCCGCTGACACGTCCCGCACCCAAATATTCTGAATACGTCACCTCCTCCATACTCCACTCCCTCCATTTATATTCAATCTTTCATCACCTAATCTTTTGTTTATCCTCATACCTTACTCCTTTCCTGTATTCACCTTTAAATTTGCCTCTTTTGCACACCCTACCAAATTCCATCCACCAATCCTGTAGCTTCTCTTCAGAAACTCCCAAGAGCACAGTGTCATCAGCAAAGAGCACAGCGACAACTCCCACTTTGTGTGTGATTCTTTATCTTTTAACTTCCACGCCCTTGCCAAGACCCACGCATTTACTTCTCTTACAACCCCATCTATAAATATATTAAAACAACCAGTGACATCACACATCCTTGTCTAAGGCTACTTTACTGGAAAAAATTTCCCTCTTTCCCTACATACTCTAACTTGAGCCTCACTATCCTCGTAAAAACTCTTCACTGCTTTCAGTAACCTACCTCCTACACCATACACTTGCAACATCTGCCACATTGCCCCCCTTATCCACCCTGTCATACGCCTTATCCAATATCCCATAAATGCCACAAAGACCTCTTTAGCCTTATCTAAATACTGTTCACTTATATGTTCACTGTAAACCACCTGGTCCAACACCCCTACCTTTTCCTAAAAGCCTCCTTGTTCATCTGCTATCCTATTCTCCGCTTACTCTTAATCTTTCAATTATAACTCTACCATACACTTTACCAGTACACTCAACAGACTTATCCCCCTATAATTTTTGCACTCTCTTTTATCCCCTTTGCCTTTATACAAAGGAACTATGCATGCTCTCTGCCAATCCCTAGGACCTTACCCTCTTCCATAACATTATTAAAATAATTGCACCAACCACTCCAAAACTATATCCCCACCAGCTTATAACATTTACTATCTTTATCCATCAATCCCGGCTGCCTAACCCCCATTTTTTTTTTATCATTTTACCTACAGCCTCACGACTTCCACCCCACTCACAACTGGCTCTTCTCACTCCTACAAGATGTTATTCCTCTTGCCCTATACACGAATTCACAGCTTCCTATCTTCCTCAACATTTAACATTCCTCAAAAATTCCCCTCCATCTTCCCAATACCACTAACTCTCCATTAAATAACTCTCCTCTCCTATTTTTAACGGACAATCCAATTGTCTCTAGGCTTTCTTACTTGTTAATCTCCTCCAAAACTTTTTCTTATTTTCACAAAATTTGTTGATAACATCTCAGCCCCCCCGGGACTCCACTCTCTCATTTGCTCTCTTTTTACATTGCTTCAAAACCACTCTCTTAAACTCTCTCTTTTTCTCCATATACTCTTCCCTCCTTGCATACATCTACTTTGTAAAAACTTCTCATATGCTAACAGTTTTCTCCCTTACTACTCTCTTTTACATCACATTCCACCAATCGCTCCTCTTCCCTCCTGCAATCCACTTTCCTCTGTAACCACAACCTTCTGCTGAACACTCTTACAAACAATTTTTTTTAAACCTACCCCCAACCTCTTCGACCCCATTGCCTAATGCTCTTCATTAGCCCATCTATCCTCCAAAGCTGTTTATTGCATACCCCTAACTCCTCCTCTTTTAGTTTATAAACCTTCACCTACTCCTCTTCCCTGATGCATTCTATTCTCCTGTATCCCATCTACCTTTTACTCTCAGTGTAGCTACAACTAAAAGTGACTGATATATCTGTGGCCCCTCTATAAACATGTACATCCTGAAGTCTGCTCAACAGTCTTATATCTACCAATACATAATCCAACACTACTTCATTTCGCCTACATCAATATCGTTGTATACTTATTATCCTCTTTACTAAAATATGTATTAACCTATACTAAACCCCCTTTCTATAACAAAGTTTCAATCAAAGGGCTCCCATTATCATTTACACCTGCATCCCAAACTTACCTACCACACCCTCTCTAAAAGTTTCTCCTACTTAGCATCAGGTCCCCTACCACAATTGACTCTCTCACATGGTTCAAAGCTCCTATACATTCACTTAACATCTCCCCAAAATCTCTCTCTCTCTCTGCAATTCCTCTCTCTCCAGGTGCATACACGCCTATTATGACCCACTTCTCGCATCCAACCTTTACTTTAATCCACATTAAATTCTTGAATTTACACATCATATTCTCTTTTCCTCCTTCCAATAACTGATCATTTAACATTACTGCTACCCCTTCCTTGCTCTGCTCTCTCAGATACACCATGATTTAATCCCTTTATTTCCCCCCACTTAAAACTCTCCTACACCCTTCAGCTTAGTTTCGCTTAGGGCCTGGACATCCAACTTCTTTTCATTCATAACATCAGCAATCATCTTTTCTTGTCATCCGCACTACATCCACGCACATTAAAGCATCCCAGGTTTTTATAAAGTTTTTTCTCTTCTCTTTTTAAGTAAATGTCTACAGGAGGAAGGGGTTACAGCCCATTGCTCCCGGCATTTTAGTCGCCTCATACGACACGCATGGCTTACGGAGGTGAAAGATTCTTGTCCACATCCCCATGGACAATAAAGAATAAAGAAGAGACAAGAGCTATTTAGAAAAAGGAGAAAACCTGAAGTATGAATATAATATATTCAAGTGCATGTCTGTGAAGTGTGACCAAAGTGTAAGTAGAGTACAAGATATCCCCTGTTAGCTAGCGTGTTTTATAGACAAGAAAAAGAAACAGCAATCCTACCATCATGCAAAACCGTTTACAGGTTTTTTGTTTCACATCATCTGGCAGGATGGTAGTAACATCCTGGGTGGTTGCTGTCTACCAGACATATATATAGAACATCTAAACATATATAATAAACAATATCACACCACTTAAGCTCTTCCCCATCTGAGAGCGGGTAAGAGGAAAAATATATATATCGTCAAAGTTCCTATAAGAGCTCTATCAGCACAAATGTCTCCTAGAAGACCTTTCTCACGCATTAAGCCTCCCCCACCTGGAAAGGATCTAGCACTGGCGAGAATAAACGGTACGTATACCCAGAAGAACCTCTATTTTTGCTGACGTACAGGCGACCGAGCAACATTCCCTGTAGACCAGCTTGCCCTACCAATAACCGCGTTCTTTAAAACCCAGCAGAGTTGTTGAAGTAGCAACAGTTGCGTCAGTGAGTTGCAGACCTAGGGGACTCCTCGGAGATGGCAAGCTTGTACGCCAGTCACCTGAATCCTTTGTAACTGCCTCTCCATCTATCAGAGTGATAGAGTTTGGGGAGTCAGAAGTGAACATTATCTACCTTCTTATACATAGTAATACACAGAAATAAGTTCTCTCTAACCCCTTGGGGGATGAATTAAACATATTAAACTTGTACCCTGGACAGCCCTGAGGTTATTCAACCCCCAATAATCACAGTCTTTTCCACACTCATTAACCTGGAAATCTACCACCCGACACCTGAATCCTTTGTTCAACTCTGTTTCTAACTTAGTCAATGCATAGGAATAAGTCACATCTATCCCCTTGGGGGATGATTAAACATATTAAACTTGTACCCTGACAGCACTGAGGTTATGCTGACCCCCAATTATCATAAATTTATTTTAATTTAATAATAAAAACATTCTGTTTCATGGATCATTACCGGGAATCCGGCGAGTTCCTATATCGACAAGGTTACACTACTAGCCTTTTCAGGGGGGTTCCATCTATGGAGAAGGAGCATGGACACGGTGTGCGTCCCACAATTACTAAAAACAACAGACATAGCGCCACTCCACAAAGGGGGCAGTAAAGCAACAGCAAAGAACTACAGACTAAAAGCACTAACATCCATCATAAAAAATCTTTGAAAGGGTCCTAAGAAGCACGAATCACCACACCATCTAGAAACCCATCAGTTACACAACCCAGGGCCAACATGGGTTAAGAACAGGTCCGCTCCTGTCTGTCTCAACTAGTGGATCACTACGACAAGGTCCTAAATGCACTAGAAGACAAAAAGAATGCAGATGTAATATAACAGACTTTAGCAAAAGCCTCGACAAGTGTGACCCATGGCAAATAGCACACAAAATGCGTGCAAAGGAATAACAAAAAGTCGGTCGATGGATCAATAATTTCCTCACTAACAGAACACAGAGAGTAGTCGTCACAGAGTAAATTCCCGAGGCAGCTACGGTGGAAAAAGCCGCTCTGTTCCACAGTCACAGTACTCTCTCCCATCTTGTTCCTCCTCCTCATATCTGACATAGACAAGGATTCAGCCACAGCACCGTGTCTTCCTTTGCAATGACACCCGAATCTGATGACAGTGTCTTCCAAAGCAGTCACTGCAAGGCTCCAGGCGGACATCAACGCAAATCTTTCAGTGGCTGCAGAAAACAATATGAAGTTTCAGACGATGAGAAATTTCAATTACTCAGTATAAAGGTAAACATGAGGAAATTAAATCTTCATCAGAGTACAAAACAAATTCTGGCCACAAAATAAGAGCGAAACACCAACGTCAAAGACCTGGGAGAGATCATGTCGGAGTACTACCTCAAGGACCATAACATTGATCAATCGCATCTGCTTTGCTAGAAAAATGACAAAAATGGATAATGAAGTAACCTTCAAAACTAGGGGAGAGGGTGGGCCAAGCCCATGATGACACTCTTCAGGTCACTACTGTTCTATCTAGGCTGAATATTGCTGCAACACTAACAGCACCTTTCAAGGCAGGTGAAATTGCCGACCTAGAAAATGTACAGAGAACTTTAACGGCGCGCATAACGGAGATAAAACACCTCAATTACTGGGAGCGCTTGAGGTTCCTAAACCTGTATTCCCTGGAATGCAGGAGGAGAGATACATGATTTATATACACCTGGAAAATCCTAGAGGGACTAGTACCGAACTTGTACACGAAAATCACTCACTACGAAAGCAAAAGACTTGGCAGACGATGCACCATCCCCCCAATGAAAAGCAGGGGTGTCACTAGCACGTTAAGAGACCATACAATAAGTGTCAGGGGCCCGAGACTGTTCAACTGCCTCCCAGCACACATAAGGAGGATTACCAACAGACCCCTGGCAGTCTTCAAGCTGGCACTGGACAAGCACCTAAAGTCAGTTCCTGATCAGCCGGGCTGTGGCTCGTACGTTGGTTTGCGTGCAGCCAGCAGTAACAGCCTGGTTGATCAGGCTCTGATCCACCAGGAGGCCTGGTCACAGACCGGGCCGCGGGGGCGTTGACCCCCGGAATTCTCTCCAGGTAATATCCAGGTATAAAAATTAATTACTGGAATATTGTTAGTGTCTTCCTGTGTAAAAACTGAGAGAAAATAATTATTTAAAATCGAGCACATTTCATTCTCTTTGTCAGTAAGGTGCCCATAGTTATTTTTAAGGGGACCTATCTTATCTCTAACTTTTGTTCTATAGACCTGGAAAAAACTTTTTGGGTTAGTTTTAGAATCCTTAGCAACTTTAATTTCATAGTCCCTTTTAGCTTTTCTTATCCCCTTTTTAATGTCCCTCTTAATGTCAATATACTGATTCATAAGATTACCCTCACCTCTTTTGATACGCCTATAAATTTCTTTCTTATGCCCTAGTAGATATTTGAGCCTATTATTCATCCATTTTGGGTCATTTCTATTTGATCTAATTTCTTTATATGGAATAAACGTTCTTTGAGCAGCATGTATAGTGTTCAGAAAACTGTCATATTGATATCTCACTTCGTTACCCCAGTCAACAGATGATAAGTGTTCTCTAAGCCCATCGTAATCTGCTAAGCGAAAATCTGGGACTGTTACTGAGTTATCGCTACTATCGTACTTCCATTCAATGCTAAATGTATTTGATTTGTGGTCGCTAGCACCCAGTTCATCTGAAATTTCTAAATTATTAACAAGGGATTCATTGTTTACCATAACTAAGTCAAGCAGGTTATTTCCCCTTGTAGGTTCTGTCACAAACTGCTTCAAAAAACAATCCTGAACTACTTCTAAGAAGTTGTATGATTCTAAATTCCCAGTCAAGAAATTTCCAATCAATATGACTAAAGTTAAAGTCTCCTAGAATTACTACATTATCGTGCCTTGTGGCCTTAACAATTTCCTCCCATAGTAGTCTCCCTTGGTCCCTATCTAAGTTTGGGGGACTGTATATCACTCCTAAAATCAGTTTTTCATGCCCCTCTGAAAATTCATCCAAACAGACTCTGTATGTGTTACTTCAGACTAATACCCGTTTTTATGCAACAGTTCAAGCGATCTCGGACATACAATGCCACCCCACCCCCCTTCCCGATACTTCTACTATTTGGGAACAATTTTAAAACCCTGAAAGCATTCCGCGGGAAATCCCGACTTTTTAAAAAACCACGCCCCATTTAAAGGAAAATCAAAAAGTTCCTGCACAGCAACAATTTCCAACTCGTCCATCTTTTTCCTACACTAGGGGAAATTTTGCTAAAAACTTTGAAAGCCCTTCCTTTCTCTTTCCCCTTTCCTGCTCATTTCTGTTTTTTCTACTAAACCTATTACTGTCCTTATCACCCAAAGTCCCTGGCTTTTCAATTCTACTCGTTTGCTTTTTTATTCCCCAGAACTCGTAATATACTACACTGGGGCTTCACTGTTTTCCTGCCAAAACCCTACCACTAACTATTCCCAGTTTAAAGTCCTAAATGCTCCCTCCACTGCAGTTTCCAGTCTACCACCCCGACCAGATAAGGAACACCTCCCCGGCATACATGTCATTTCTGCCATAGAAGGGTCCCATTGTCAAGAATTTACCGCATTTTCCTTTCAGTATTTGTCCAGCCGCAATTGACACTAAATTTCCCTGGACAAAACCCTTCATTTCCAACTCCTCTCCTTGGCAAAAAACCACATATGACAGGGCCCACCCTTACCCTATTTAATTTTTATTTTGGGCCTATACCTGTAACAGGTTTCACCTACGTCGCCAAATCGTTGCCTCCACATGAGACAGATAAAAGGATTGCTCCCATTATCCTCATGATTCATCCCGACGGCTAACAAAACCTCCTCCCCCGCCCCCGGAAAAACAAATCTCCGTTCCCACCCTGCCTTCAAGCGAACGCCCACCATATATCTAACTTTGGGTATCCCCAACAAAACAATATTCTTACCTTCCTTGATGTCGTTTGTCGGATGTTCCCAGATCGATACTTCGTCGGGGGAGCACTGAGAATGTATTAATGTTTCCCCAAAGTTTCCACGGCAGTTCTTTTTTCCCTTTTGTTTCTAAACTTTCCATTCGTCTTCTGGACGTCAAATTCGTTCCCCG